>ARYC01009600.1:0-16479 GCA_000711775.1 Oxytricha trifallax | reverse complement strand
TGTTTTGCGGTAGAGTACCTTAATTATATTAATTAAAAATAAATTAAATTTAAATGCTATGAAACAATATGTAATTTAGTTTATAGAAAAAGTAATGAATAATTAAAAAATTTAATAATAAATAAAAAAATTAAGAAATTTAATAGATTCAAAATTATAACCTTTATCTGTCGTTACCTACTATAGTAACATGATCATCTTATTTATTCTTTTTATATATAATTATTTTATTCATTACTTTTTCTATAAACTAAATTACATATTGTTTCATAGCATTTAAATTTAATTTATTTTTTAATTAATATAATTAAGGTACTCTACCGCAAAACAGCCTAAATGCGGTAGAGTACCTAAAAATATAAATAAATCAATATAAATAAAGTGAAATGTAAAATCTTGATTATTCATATTAATTCACTCAAATGTATCTATTTTAGCTAAATATTTGGCAGGAATGTAACCACTCACTACCAGGAGATGGTAGATGACAGTATTCAGCTCCACCTATCAGTCCGCAAGCTGGACTTTCACGACGACATAGTCTACTTGAAGGAGATGGAGGGAGACTTGATTAGAGAGGCTACCATGAGAGTCCCGATGGGAAGACACAACGATGGAGACGCGCCCAAGGTCAGAGGTGGGGGCCCTCCCTAATAGATACTTGACACAACCCCAACCGCTATTGAGGATTTCACGATGGACCAGACAATGAAGCCTTCAAACATTGAAGATCAGGAGCGGACGCCCTCAGAGGGAAAAGGCCAAGAATGTGCAGATTCTTAGTCTAATACTTCATCAGTGGGCTGCCTGTCTCCAGACTTGCATAGATAACTTAACGAATTACTAGAGAAAATAAAACAACCTAAGAATTAACGGACAGATCCCTAACGGGCACTCAACTAATAACCTAGGGACCAACAGATCTTTAAAAAGAGCAAAAGGCCAGCTGATAAAGACCTCCAGGAGATGTTCATTAGAGCCCCCTCGGCCAGCGACGCCTACACCCTCACGAATTTCCCCTGGTGCTATTACGATTTCATTTAGAGATTTCCTCTAATCTAGAGAAGTTTAACTTGGTAGCCTTAGGAGAAAATCTTATACAGATCTAGCAGATCTTCCTGAGCCACTCCCCTAGAAAGACCTTCCAGGCACCCCCCTGACTATTATTTCTTACCCCTAATTGTGACATGGGGTCGATCACCTGGGCATTTACTCCTTCCTTGGTCGATGCTCTGAAGCACCTCAGCCTCAAGGAGGTCTGATTGGGGTTAGTATTTTTACCAATTACTTATGGGGATCATCAATTAATTAATTAGATATATTTATATATTTTTTAATTTTAGGGAAAATGAAAATTGAGCGCAACTCCGCCTGGGCGTGTGCTGTGTGCCCCGAGCACCAAGTTCCCCCTAGTTTTGAAAGGGCTACAAAATGACCTTAAGATGGCCCCTCTAGCTCAACATTTCCTAAAAAACTAGAAGGCAAAAAAGTCTGGGAGATTTTGTAAGTTTAAAAAATTTGATCGTTTAATAGTTTAAATTAAGGGTTTAATTATCGTTTTAACAGCTGCCCTATTTTAATTAATTAAGATTTGAACATTAAAACTTAAATTCGATTATAGGAAAATGGAGTGCTCCCACTGCACCAGACCCTAGCAGGAAGTCCCACGCCAGAATCGCCAAGATCGTCTCCTACTATGAATAGATCAGGAACAAGCAGTACATCCCTCCCTTCGACAGCATTGTGGGCGAGGACGAGGCCGCCCCTGAGGGTCGCGAGGAGGTCGAGGTAGCTTGGCATTGGTTCCTCAGTGTATCTCCCACTTACAAGTAAAGGCTCCTGCAGAGATCCCTAAGTCACAGCTCCATAAGGGAGGTCTGGCCACTAGCCTGCATTCACGACAGAGATACATCTTCCTGATCAGGGATGGGACGAACAGCTTCTTGAAACTGATAGAGATTTGATTTCATACTGCTAATATTTTAAATTTCACTTTCCACCCATATTTGAATAATCCCTAATAATTTCATTTTTCTGTTATTAAATTTATTAAAGTCTAATTCATTAATCTTTCATAATCACGATTGCTTAAAAAATTACTCTTGGGGTTTATAATTTTTAAAAGACAAATCATTAGAAAATCATTACCTTTTCCTCTTTTTACTCTTTACTTTGAGAAAATTTTGTAACTTTGCTCTATCACATAAATGAGAGCATTATTTAAATAGCCTGTATTATTATTAATAGTATTTATTATATAAGCGGCATCCTACTAAAAAAGCGGCACTTCTTTGCATTAGTAGGCAAAGATTTTCGTTCATGAATTAAAAGAAAGCTGAGATATGTGATGCTTCTACACAGTAGGAAACTTAATTATTTACCTTAGGTCTCAAGCTTTGGATAGGAATTAAATTGATAAATAGAACGCAGAGCTAAGAAATTTAATGCCAAGAACCAAATCAAATATTGAAGAGGAAGAAAAGAAGAAAAAAATTAAAGCTGAAAATTATTGCTAAGAGTATAAGAAATTTTTCACATATTAGATGATTCCATATTTGGCTAATATAATTAAGCTTAAAATGTATTAATATTTTAATTTAAATAAACTCTAAATTTATAAAATATTTAAAATTTTATGTCATTCCAAAATTCTTAGTTTAAAATAAATAGTATTTTACTTACATTCCCTAATTTAAATTAGGTAGCTAATGTGAAATAATGACTTGCAGCCATTTAAGTAACTACTAAAATTTATTATTGTTTTATATATAATATTACTAAGAATTAATTATAAAAAATTAAGGATTCCTATATTTTTATATGGAATTTTGTTAATTCTACATAGAATTATAATATTGTATATAGTTTCAAACTTGAATCATGAATATGCCTTATAAGAATTTTATATCCACAAATTTAATTATTTTAAGATACTAAGAACAAAGTTCCATTAAAGTATCAAGTTGTTAAAATTCTTTATAGAAATTTAATTATATCGTAAATAAATATATAATTCAGAATGATTGAAGCTTATAAGTAATGTAAAAATGTCTTGAGTTTTATTTATAATTATAATCTTGTTTTATTATCTTAGTGATATATTTAAACCAAATTATCATAAAAAAGTTATTTAATGAGCTTAATTTAGTAATATGATTTTTTTTTAAAATTATTAATTATATGCGTTACCTACATTAAAAAAGTAGGTAACGGAACTTGAAAATTATTATAATTTTTAAATATTAAAAAAGAGTAAAATTTTAATCAGAATATTAAAGATGGAATATTCACTTAAGACTGTATAGAAAGTTATCTAATTCTTGTGGATAAGTTTGATTAGAAAGTTGTAATAGATAAGAAGTAAGCTTATAAGATATAATCATATAATTACTTTAGATGAGATGATAAATATCGAATGGAATTTGTCATTGAGTACCTAGCATTAACAAAGGCTAAAAACTGAGATTGTTGGCTTATTATAAAGTTTGATGCAATAATTGTTGCTCAACATCACGACACTTTTCGATTACCTCTAAACTAAATGTCTTTAAGAGACTATATATAAGATCCAAGAACTGCTAAATAGCTTTTTTCTCTTCTCGTAACAAATATTTGCTAAGGCAGATAGGTGCTTCATAACTTAGGATATATTCATAGAGATTTGAAGCCTGAATATATAATGCTTGACTTTTATTCTCTCAGAGTAGTTGTAATATTGTAGAAATACATTCGAAATTAGGAAATTATTTATAATTATATTTAAAATATATTAAATTTGTGGCAGTTAAAGTTGGCCAATTTAAACGATCTTGGGCTCATTAGAAAAAGAATTTAAAAATATCTGGACTTTATTATTGGCGGTACTATTTTATCTCATCCCTGGAGTGAGTTAACTTCACTTTAATGTGAGGGTATAACTTAGTGAATTTAGTGGTGTTTAATTAAAGTGAAGTTAACTCACTCCAGGGATGAGATAAAATAGTACCGCCATAATAAAGTCCAGATATTTTTAAATTCTTTTTCTAATGAGCCCAAGATCGTTTAAATTGGGCCAACTTTAACTTCCACGAATTTAATATATTTTAAATATAATTATAAACAATTTCCTAATTTCGAATGTATTTCTACAATAGATTTTAATTGGTCATCAATAGTTGAGGCGTCCTGGCTTGGTAAGGCACTCGGTACTCTTGGTTACTTTCCAGAAAGAGAAGACTGAAGAGATGGCGATATCAAGTCGGATATTTGGGCTCTAGCAGCAATAATAGCTTAATGAGATATGCCAAGAAATTAATACTACAGTTGCAAAAGAGAGAAAGATTCAAAGCAGAGAATTCAACAGTATCTATACCAAAATAAGATAAAATGCAAAATGAGAGACATGGCTGAATAGATTAGACTTATACCAAAATATTGAGTAGAGCATACAATCTATAAATTAAAAATGTATAGGAGACATCAAGTTTAGAAAATGGGCCCATGTTGCCAAGGTATTGTTTGAATGAATATTTAAAATATAAACCCTCGAATATTTTTGCATTTACATCAAATTTAAACACTACCCCTAAATGAATCATAATAAAACACTTATAAAGCATGCTATAATTGCCCCTTATCCCTTATATCAAGCAAAATCTCAAACTAACTACTAAAGGGGTTTTGTGGGTTTTATTGGAGTATCTCAAATTTGTGCCAAAAAAGCAATCATAGAGACAGCATTTTCAAGAGTATTTTTAGCTATAACCTGTATAATGACGTAAGCTTTTATTTTCTATGCTGAAGATAGAATGGGTTGAGCCCCAAAGACACCAACTCTAAAAATACCCTATGAAGTCTCAACATTCTTATTGCCTTGATGATTAATCTTCCAGCTAATGTGTCTATGTTTTCCACAACAGGAAAGATGAAGATCGTCATGATTAATGAGAAGGAGTTAGTAGGGAGATTAGAAATGGACATAGTGAAGTTTACTATTAAAAAGGGTTACGAGTGGAAAAAGGGACAATTACTTTTTTTAGATCTTAAATATTTAAACTTAGGCATCTAAATAAATTTTAACTATTAATTTAATGAACTAATTACCATTTATTTCAAGATCCTATCTTATTCTAAATATAAATAGAACTTAAATCTAAAAGGGATAAGTTAATTTTTAATTATAAATTAAAATGGCAAGCATGTACTACAGGCGATCTTAATAATATTCAAATTAAGCCCCCCTTCTATTACTAACAATATTCTCAAGATTAATATTAAGGATACCCTCTACCCCAATTCTCAGCACCAAACTTTGGAGGAGTGAGTCTCTATACTGGTCCTTCTCAAAGTTCGATTCCAAACTTGTATTAACGAAGTTATATTAATTAATACTGTTACCTAAAGATATCTTTTGAATTAAATATAGCAATAAATTCTTTAGTATTACAATCCATATTTGAATACATTAAACTAACAACCGTAATACTAAATGAATCAATATTTTTATTTATAATAATTTTTTTATCAAATAATTATATTTAATCATGTAGATCTTTTATTTAAGTTAATTTTATTTAATTTATTTTAATTTCTTATTTAAAATGAATCAAGCACCGCAAGTATATGGAGCACCTCCCTAATACCTATAATTCCCTTCTCAACTTATAAACCAATCCATGTCTTAATACAAACACCAGGATTATTTTATCAATATATGACTCCAGGCTTCTAGTAGATGCCGCCTCACATGTACATCCAAATGTCAAATTAAAGTAAGTTAGAAATAGTTTGACTTTAACTTTTGATTCTTGAAATTCCTTGAACTAATATTAGTGTAGGAATAAATTTGATTTGGGAAAATAATTAGTAAATTAATAATAAATAATTATAATTTCTTGCAGTTAACTTTCTGGAAACCTAGACAATATGGTACTTGTTCGATAGAGAATTTAAAATTAGCTGGACTTTACTATTGGCGGTACCCCTCTATCGCATCCCTGAAGCGAGATAACTTGACTTTAATTTTGGCATAAAAATCAACTAAACAAATCACCCAAAATTAAAGTCAAGTTATCTCGCTTCAGGGATGTGATAGAGGGGTACCGCCAATAGTAAAGTCCAGCTAATTTTAAATTCTCTATCGAACAAGTACCATATTGTCTAGGTTTCCAGAAAGTTAACTGCCACGAATTATAATTATTTAATTATTAATTTACATAATTATTTTTCCTAATCAAATGTATTTCTATAATAGCAATAATTGTCCTCTAATATGAATATGATATAGATTGAGTTGACATCTTTTTGAAGGGTGTTGTCACTTAAACAGTGGATTGATTAGGAGACAGAAACGTTTTCGAAGAATATCTCTAGAGATTTGAATAGGAGTAAATTTATTTTACATAAAGTAATCTTTGTTTCTGGTATATCGCAAAGAATGCTCAGAGAACATCAAATAACCGAACGCCCTCTGCAGTTCGTAGATCACAGTCTGATACTTTCCAGAGATCAAGATTAGCTTCTACACTTTATACATAAGAGAGCTATGCTCAAATGAATCATCTTTCGCATAATGGAGTGGGACTTAATTCTTAGCCAGCATTAAATCAATCTAATTAGAACTCCTCTACAACAATTAAATATAATTTTAAATGAAATATTAAGTATTTATAGATGTATATTTTAGTGAAATTATCTTTTAATAACATAGATTTAAGTTAAGGTAAATAGTTGCAAATTTGAAGAATCTAATGCCAACATAAACAGAAAAGTAAAAAGAAATCTACACTGATTCACTTGTAAACTCAAACGGCTTTCTAATAAACGACAGAGGAAACATCGATCCCTTTAATTTGAGAGAAATGCAAAACCAAATGAGTCACATTCAATATAAACAATAACTTTACTAAGGAGGATAGAACTTTACATCAAGAGAATCGCCATCCAAATCAGGTGTTGCTTTTTATGATTTCAAGTAGAATGCAAAGACATCAAGATCTCAATAATTTGCTAATTAGAATTATGCTTAACAGTAAAAGTAGCAGATTCCAAACATGCATCAGCATAAAAGGCATATTAAAATTAAAAGGGTTTTCAATTTCTTGCTTGTTTCTGTAAAGTATATAGCATTTAATATTATTTCTTTCTAACTCACTTTTTAAATGAACCTGAACTCATAGCTAGGAGGATTAATTAAGACAGTCGGTTCGATGCAAAATTATATTGAAAAATATGAGCTGGCAAGCCAATCAAGAAACCAACATTATGATAATCTCTCTTAAAATAGGAGTTCAGTTTTACATTCAGTCAGTAGCAATAAAACATACCTCCTAATCAATATACACCAATCAGAGGTGACTTCGATCATTAAGCTCAATAGATTCATAACACTTTACTTACTAGCGTTCAATTTCAGTTTTATTATAAAATTAATTGACTGAAAAATTTATAGCATATTTTTAACTTACAATGCACTTTTGAGAGTCATACTAAAATTCATTTTAATAATTAGTTTACAAGAGAGACGAATGAAGCATAAAAAAGATACAACCATAACTAAATAAAACTAACTCTGACTTCCTTACAGTATCTCAGATAGCCGAGAGAGCAAAGCTTGAAATAAATTTAGAACTAGTGCCATGTCCAAACTGACTATTAAGAGAAACAAGGAAAGAAAAAAAGAAGAGCTCGCTGCTAATTAAAAAACCTAATGCTAATTTATTTTAATTATAAAGTAATATATTCATTTTATCATGATAATTTAAATTGTTCTTCTGTTGAATCTGGCAGTAGAATCAGAGTGGCATATAGTACAAGCGGACCGACTTCATTTGCCAGAAATATCACACCTACCACATCAACTAGCTAATTCATGAGTATGTGAAATATATAAGTAAATTTACCAGTTATTATTAAATATTTCTCTCTCTCTCTCTTATAGTGAATGTATTTTATTAACTTTATAAAGATTTATAATAAAGCTTTTAAACAAATAAATTGAGATAAGCTGTAATTAAATAATTAAAATTAAAAAATCCTGTAAATAATTTGCTAAAATTTATTTTAAAATACAGCGCTCTTACAAAATGGTTTTATAAATCCTATTTAGCATGGTTTTTTTCATGATTGCTAATTACATACTTTCAAGCTTTTAAGACCAGAAATATGTTCAACTGTTAAATAAAGTAGGATATTAATTAATAGGTAGGTTTCTTTAAGATATTACACATCCATTTTATAACTTATTTGTATATCTATTTAAGGTTAAAATGCAAATACTTTCAGATAAATATAATAATTTACTTTATCTATGAGTACTAAGAGCACCTTAATTTAAAAGATATTATAAATTAAAAAATAGAAAATTCAACCAATATATATCCAGAAGTCTTCGGTTGGTCAGTTAGAGAGCAAGTTGAGAGCAGTGGCTATATCTATGAAGAGCGTAAAATACACACTCCAAATGGTTATATACTGACAGCCTTTCGAATACCCTCGCTTTAGAATAATACAGATATTGCTTTATTATATTCTTATAAAGTAATTGTAGCTACCATTTTAAAACAGTATTATATAATATACTTTGCAAGCTATAGCTTAGTGGAAAAAATAATAATATCCAATATACATGCATCATGGATTAAGTGATGATGGAGGTATACTTAGTTCTATAATAACAAAGAATCATTCCTTCCTTTTCAACTTATTAATAAGGGCTTTGATGTCTAGATTATTGTCATTGCCACTATAATTAATGAAACATTTAAATATTATTTTAAAATAATGTATAAAACAGCATATGAGTACAGTTTATTCGAATAAACATGAGAAATACACAAAAGATGATGAATAATTTTGGGAGTTCACTTTGATCTACCAAGCAATTTAGCTTACATTTTGGCTTAAATTGGAACATTGCAAGTAATTTATATCTGCCACTCTTAGGGTTACCACTTAACGGTTCTTATCAAACATAGAAAATTACAATATTCATAGTAATTTTAAGGCTTTTGTGGGAGTGGCTCCCGTGTTCTATGCTTAAAATATGAACAGCTTCTTGGTTAAAACTGCTTTATAAACTGATTTTACAAATATTATGAGGTAATTTTCTGACACAATTATATTTCTGTTTGTAATAAAAGAAGTTAGAAATTTCAAAATAATAAGAATTTGATTAAATTGTTACAGTATTTTTACTATAACTTCTAATTCTAAATACAGTATTGTATGTTCCAAGCATAGGTATAATTTGTTGCTATTTGACACACTTTTTACCCAGAACAGTATGGCACTTTGTACGACTAATAGAAGGATATGATGAGTAAATTCATGTAGATTTAGTTAAGCTGCCAATGATGTCATTTAATGATGTGGGAGGAATGTCCACTTCAAATTTGGCTCATTAGGTGTCAATAATACTGAGTGGGAAATTAGCTAATTATAATCGGGGCATATCCGGAAACTTAAGGGCTAATAACTTAATACGCCAACACTTAATATTTCACTATAAATTAATTTAATAAATTAAATTAGCTTATTACATTTAGGAACAAGCTTGTTTCTAATTTTCTTAAATTATTGAATTAATTTTTCGGTTTAATCTTATTGATAAATATAATATATACAATTATACTAAATGATGCATCAATATTGATAGACAGACTAATAGAGATTGACATGCTATTGCTTAACGGGACTAGAGATGATAAGATAGATAAAACAGATTTCCACAATCAACTTAAGACTTTGAATTTAACATATGATAATAATAATGATATTAATATTTTTTAGTAGTTAATTTCCTATATATTATTTTAAAATTAGAATTATTAAAATCTTGAATTCATTGTTAAAACGATAAACAAAGCTCGAGAGTATTCAAAGTGAAAAAAATTGAAGATTATAATCATGTAGGATAACATGTGGGCAAAAGATTCTTAAAACTATGTCAACATACCCATTATAAATTTAGATAAAAAATCATAAACAATTAATAACTTATAAAAAGGAACTTAGTGATGATAACAATTGGAATCGTTGACATGAAATTTCATTTAAAATAATTCTGCTAAATTTTATGTATTTTTTAATTATTGAAATTATAATGAATTTAAATTGAATTTCTGCTTGTATTTTTATATTGATTGCATGAAATTGTTTTGTTATTGATTGATAAAATAATGCAAGGTGTTTAATAAAATTTTCACTAAAATTGATTTGATTGTCTATTTTAAAGATTTATTTTTACAGATCTCTTTTGTTTCAAAAACTTAACTTAGGTTTTATTTTTATTAATTCTAGATTGGATGTTATTTCATTTTTATTGCTAAATTAATCCTCCATCACAACACCAAATTATATGTAGATTTTTTATTATTAATTAATACCATTATCCTTTTAAGATGATAATTAAAATTCTTAGACGCCTTTTAATATTCTCTATCTCACTTATGATACTTCCCGAGGAGTGACCACGACCACCCTCAACTGACGGATTACGTGGTCAAGTGGCTGCTTACCCTCAAGGTCGTCGTGATCTTAACCTCGGTGAACAAGTACCATCACTAGAAAATGCATGATTTCAGTGTTTATTCTTTGAATGACGTCAAAATATAGCATTGACTAAGACCATCCCTCAAATGGCTGTATTGTGATAACTGCCTCGTGATAGATTTTACCATGACTATAATGGTTGATCCCATGACCTTCTCTTAAAAATGTATATTTTTAGTGTTAATCTGTTGATTCGCATTTAAATAAAGCAGTTACAGATATTAACCTAATCGATATTGTCCTTCCCCTTAAGTTTTTTTTTTATAGAATCGATTTCGAAACCTATCAACAGTCATTGTTATCAAACTTAATTCACAATTTTATAAAGTTTTGCCCGAGCATCAATTCATGTCTTTTCTTATCTTTAATTGACTACTTGATAATATTGATCAATCGTGGATCAATTATTGATTGAAATTTCGAATATTTTTTTCAAAAATTTTAATATCTTTGAGAATGCTATTAACACCCATCAAAATAACACTTAATTAAGGTAATTTTTTTCAAATATTTTTGGGAGTTATGTTAGCGAAAGCTATTACTATTTTAAAGAAAAGAATAGTAATACCATTTTTTAGTAGAATAAAGCATATCAGAGGTGTGGTCCCATCGATAATTGTCTTTCACATATTCATTATTAGAATTGATTTATAATGGTTAAGAGTTTGGCTCTGTGAGGTAGACATCTTGATCATGGAGGGGTAGGTGATATTGAGAGATCGGGTTTTTCAGGAGTTTTTGGACTTCAGGATTCTAATAGAGGAATCATAGCTGCCATGTCACGACTCATTCTGAAATACGTCAAGCATTAAATTGATGGTTTGATTAATTAATTTTGATATGAT
Organism: Oxytricha trifallax; assembly: GCA_000711775.1. Lineage (NCBI taxonomy): Eukaryota > Ciliophora > Spirotrichea > Sporadotrichida > Oxytrichidae > Oxytricha > Oxytricha trifallax. The sequence goes on along the minus strand of ARYC01009600.1, from coordinate 5,104 downwards.
AAATTTAATTTGATATTAACTCAATAGACACACACATAATGGTCCAGAAAGTGTCTTTGAGTAATTTGCATGAAAAATATTGCCAGTTTCATTATTTATATTCATGTTCTTGAAAGATCACTTTAATAGAGTTAAAATATTGTTAATTACATTATTTTACTTTATCTTATGCGTTTTGAATCAATTATGGTCTAATAGAGAATGACAAGGTATTAATTTTGATAATAGTTCTTATTTTTTCCTAGCTATAGAAAAATGATGTCGACTATCAGTCTAGTCATTTAAAATTAAGAAGATTCACATTTCGAAGTTCTAAGGAAATCTGATATACGTCTTAATATGTGTTTTTGAATATCTCAAACCTTTTTACCTCATAATGCATTATTTAATTTTATTATGATCATCATAGCTGAATTATACTTGCCAAAGCCTTTCAAATGAAACGTTTTATAATGGTAATTTTACCAAGTTAGATGCTAAATTTAATTATTTTATTTATTGTTTGCTTAAGTAGCTTGAAATATATTTATATAAATTCACGTTTTATATACTTTTTTATATATATATAGAAACTACTTAATTATGTATCCAACTCTTCATCCTAGTAGAGTGTGTCTGTCTCGAAATATTAACTTGGTTTATTGGTATGCTCTATCAACTTGATTAGTAAAACCCCCTTAGTCAATAAAGTACGAAAATTAGAATTAAGAACATATTTATTGTTATTGGGGTAAATTATTAAAATTCTAGCAAATTGTTAAAACTATTGTCTCGATTTATTTTCTTACAAAATAAACCAATATGTGTGCTTAAATTTGATTTTATACTGATTATATAGTCAATAATAAAATTAATTTAATTAATTGTTCTTAATTATAATCTTCGTTCTTAATTCACTAAGAGGATTTTAATTCGGTCGTTGGGTTTTCTCATCTACACATTTAACTAGAAGAAAATTAAGAACAATATTGGAACTTTTCTTAAGCTTCATCAAATGGATGCCAAGGAGTTCCCAAATGCAATATTTCTAAATTGTTATTTCAACTCCTCTTTAGTCTGTAATCATTAGGTCTTTGACTACTGTACTTATTATTTTATATTTTAATCTTGATGCTTTTTAAATAAAATAAAGTGAATTAGAAAATTAATTTACAATAATAGTAATAGTAATAACAACAGTAGTAGTAGTAAATCTAAAAAAAACGTTTCATCTTCATCTTCCTCCTCATCTTCATCGTCTTCATCACCAATATTGACTTCCTGTGCCCTTCTCTCTGCGATTTCCTGAAGTCCCTCTTCGTTGACGCCCTCAATCTTGTCAGGTGCAACCCCTGTAAAAATAAAATGTTAGATATGTTTTTTGTAACTTACATTTTTGTGAATGACACAGAGCACTCTGATCAGACATGTTTTAAATTATTTATTTGTCTATTTTATTATTTAATACAATTCCCTTTATTTAGAAAATTTCATGAATATAATTTTTACTTTAGTATTATTTGTTTTTAATAAAACGAATATAACTTTAGTATAAGGTAATATAAAGAATAATGATTAACAAACAATTAAAGCTATTCACTTTTTGATAAGATTATACATTTATTACTTTAAAAATTATAAAATTCTGAAAATTAAACCCTTTTATTAAAAGTTATTAATCTTAATGCCCTACCATCTTTTCTTTGTTTCATAATCCAATTTTATTATCTTTATTTTCCTTTAAATATATTTAGTTTTAATTGATAGCCATTTCAAATACTTGTCTTAGTTAGTTTTGATTCTCTTATAAGAATAAAACGAAAAACTTTGAAATTAAAAGAAGACATCAGATAGGATACCTTATGATCAAAGAATAAAAGTTATAATTATCAAAATAAATAAACAATACATTAACAAGAAAACAGATTACTGATTTTACAGAATGTGAATGAGCTTAAAATGAAGAAAGTATGAACAAATTAAGATTTTAGACTTAACACAATGGCGAAGAATACATGAAAGACAAAAATAGACTAGTAAAGAAATTAAATGAATTTAAGTTTTTGACTATTAAAGTATATAGTAAAAGCATCAATATATTTAACATTAGATTTCTCTTACTTTCTTGTAGACCATTAATTTTACTTCATAGGTTTTTTATATTCGTTTCTCTATTTTAATATATAAATATACATATTTTGAGATAATAGTTGATCTTTGATATTCTTATTTCTTTGAATTAAATACAAATTTATTAGAATATATTTTTGCTAAAAAATTGGATATTTTAAAAGAATCTTTTTCGAATATTTCGATCATTTTTGGCAATATTTCTCATACTTTTAAATGTTAATAAGGTACATTTAATTATAAAATCAAATTCTTATTTTATATTTTTCACGCTATATCATTCATTGTTGCATTTGGCATATAGATAATTAAAGATAAATTGTAAAATTTAAGTAGATTTATAAATTTTAATTATTATATTTCAAACATTTTAAATGAATATAATTTCATTTTTTAATCATATTTATATTAATTTTTAATATTTGATAATTTATAAATTTTTTAATTTTAACTTTTAATAATATTTGATTTAATTTGATTTTTATTAATTTTGTAAACCTATCATTTTCAAATGCTGCACAAGGCTTAAAAGATAATGAGAATGTTATAGCATATGCTATTAGTTGACATTGAAATTCTCAAAAGCTTAATATTCAATTTCAATACAAATCTACCATTGATTAATGAGGTTCTGAAATAAACTTGTGCACAGGCTTTAAATGAGAATGAGAAGACCATGGCCTGGCATTGGCAAGTGATGGCTTGCTTACGATAAAAACTCAAGCACTTCAAAGAAAAACTCAAGTACTTCAAAGAAGGTTTCAAGCAATCTTTCAATCAGGCAAACTAAGCGGCTTATCAGAAACCCTCTCACTGCCAAGAATCTTAGCGATATATGAAAAGCTATAGCCCTTGATCGAATGCTCCGAAGACAACCTGATGAGTTGCCTCAAACAATTGAAAGTGAAGTGCCCAACCAAGGTAATCAGCAATCTCTTGAAGCGAGGCAAAGTTTGCTAGATGCATAATGTCAAGACCTTGAGCATAAGATGATCAGTCATAAAGCGCTAGAACTAAATAAGGGAGGAGACAATATGATGCTTTTGAAGAAAGATATGTTAGATATTATAGTAAGAGCTACTGTTTAATAATGCACTAATGTATATGATATTCACAAATTAAATAACTAGCTGCTTGATTTTTCATTTTGATTATTTTTATCCTGTTTTTCACATACTATTACATAAAATTTAAAGATTTTGAATTCTCATTGACAACTTAAATTGCTTGCTATCATAGATAGTTTATGAAATAAATCTAAGTACAAATTTAAATAAAATTCATGCTCATAAAGGAATTATCTGAAGATATATTTCTGTTTAGTATAAAAAGAAGCTGTTGTTTGAGAGGAATAATGATTCAAATTTGTTTATTGTCACTAAATTAATCAATTCGATATTAAAGTTGGAATGTAAACATTTAATATTGATACAATAAATAATGAATTTCTTTTATTGGATAATATAGGAATACCTTTATATTAAATGGTATACATTTCAGTTTTTCTAAATTTTCAAATTTTGGAGTTAACTCTCACAAAATTGCAATGTAAATATATTTGGAAATTAACCCTATAAATCATAGCTTAAATTCTAGAATTTAAATTTTGGTTTATATTGATTGATTTTAAATCACATTTGAAACTATCACAAAAGTTGTTATAAAATTATTTGGTTTCATTGCGATGTTTTAAAATATTATTTTTACAGGAATTAGTATTGCTTTATATTTGTTCCTGTTACCCCATTATGACTGAAATTTTAAAAGGAAAAATATCAATATAAACTCTTTAATTTATCAAAAACTAAAATGGTATTTTAACCCTTTCAATATTGCTAAAATACGTAAAAATAGGAAATTTCAGAAATTAAATAAATATTCAATTATGACCAAATTATAGGAACCATTGTGTTGATCGAATGTGTATTACTACAAATTTTGTTGATTTTAGTGTTTAACATCATAATATAAACCCCAAATTTTTCTTGAACAACTAAGTACTTGATTTCATGTTTGGCAAGAATTCGATGATTAACACGATCGTTTGACACCGTCAATTGGCGTTGATCTGGCATGATCACTTGATGTCGATTCGTCGTCGATAGGCTTGAGTTGATGCCAATCGGCAATCCATTCTCATCTTCTAGATCCTATAATCTATTGCTCCATCCTTGATCCATCGGTGTCATCATTGGTAGCTCGAGTAGTTGGACCATCGTTGGTGTGTTGGTGGACTTGACCTCGGCAATGCGCGGAGGTGAGAGAGGTTTGAGTAGGTTGGCGATTGATTAGTTTAAACTTAAACTTAAAAGCGTGATATATAATAGGGAAGTTTTAATCAATTAATTTAACTGTTCAACTGCTATTGATGCTTGTCTTGACTTGTGCCAGAGCACCTACGACTACACTCATGGTCATTGATAGTTTACTCAGACGAACCCATGTCTGATGGTGGTGCACCACTGCTTGACGCTGAAAGCCCAGAGCTTGTTGACATCACTCTTGGTCATGGCCTTCAGAATTTGAGAGAGTCTCTTAACCAAGTGAATTCTATAAGAGGTTATGATAAGTACACTTACTTGCTGTCTGCCTGCTCCTGCCTGAGGTGCCTCTTGATGTATGAGAACAGCTGCTCGATTGGGTTGGCCATGGCGAGTACTCGGCATTGAATAGCACAGTCACCTTCAACTTCCTGGCAGTCTCCAACACTTCAGAGTACTTGTGAATGACTGCATTGTCCATCAGCAGCACGATCTTCTTCAGGCCAAGATCCTTGTCGGTGCGCAGCTGGCGAAGGGTGTGGTAGAGGAAGTTCTCGAACAGCACGGCATCGAATGCTCCCTCGATGACTTGGCTGGAGATCAGCTGGTCCTTAGTGATGGCTGCCACGAAGCTCATCGAGAACTGCTGCCTCTTGGTGGATTCCTTGGTTATGGAGAGATTCCTAGCCATGGTGCCATAAGTGCCCAACCTCTGGCTGACTTGCTGTCTGACT
>ARYC01009599.1:0-15964 GCA_000711775.1 Oxytricha trifallax | reverse complement strand
TATTCTTTCATCTAGCCACAGCATGTTTGTAATTATCTCTACTTGTTCTTATTTACTCATGTCCACTATTCTCTTTTCCCTTAGTCGTTTTGAGAATCTGTTCGGGTCTCCAGCTGTATTTATCAAGTTACATGTTCTCATGTGATTTGCGACAACAAGCACTTTATGAATGATGTAGTAGTGCTACATGCCGTAACTCGCTATCGTCCTTCCCTGGCTGATTGCCATCATGGTGTCCATAACGTTTTTTGTCAAGAATATTTTGCTCCTTTTTTAAGGTCTTTTTCCTGTTCTTTTAACACCTCATTTATTTACTTTAGTTGAATGAGCTAGTCTATTTTCAAATTTATCTTTTTCATGTTCTTCAGAACCAGATCTCTAATTATTTCACAAGTTTTTGTGTCTTTTAGTTCTGTCACATTTTCACATTTCTTAAGATTATGTTTAGAATATCTCTAGATGTTCTGAAGGCTAATCTCTTAAGTTGAAGTTCCATCTTCTCTATCTCTTCAACTTTAATGAATTGTGCCGCTATAAGTGGGGTGTATTTGTATATTATCAATGATCTGATTTATGGTGTCATAATGGTATCACTCACAGTAGGATTACTTGAGCTTGTCAGTCTCCTGTACATTTCTACTTTCTTCTTCATCTCATTCCAAGTATTCTTAAGTAGTTCTTGAGTGTTTAAACAAATTTTTAATCCCAAGTATTTTGTTTCCTGAATCTTATTTATCCCTTCAATTTGAAATTCCCGTTCAAAAAACTTTGCATCGCTCATTAAAACAGTTTTCTTGGTGTTCAATTTCAAGTTATGAGACTTCTCAATCTCCCTGAAGCTGTTTATTACCCTTTTGAATTATTGAGGGTCTTTAACATTTATCAGTATATCGTCGGCAAATGCAATAAGTTTGCCTTGTTTTATCAGTGACATTAGTTCTTGTTATGAGAAGAGTGCGTCTTGTAGATATATGTTAAATAACATTGGTGAAAGTCTGCTACCCTGGGCTACTCCTTGTTCTGTATTTATTTCCTCTCCTTCATAGATGATTTTATTGTTTGTGTAGAGTTACTAAATTAGTTTTACGCATTTCGTGTCTTTTTAACTAACACTCCTGTCTTGTAGAATCTACATCAATTTGTCTTTCCAAACTGAGTCATACGCCTTCTGTAGGTCCACTAATAGGTAGGCATCTCTCTATTTGCTCTTTTTTCTGGAGTTCTTTATGTGCTCCAGCATTCTAATTAAGTTTATGTGTGTGCTTTTGTTTTCTTTAAATCCATTTTAGTAATTACCAGTTTTTAATAGCCCACCTTTTTCCTCATTTATTTTGTTGATTATTACTTTTTCTACTATTTTTCCTAAATGAGAATTTACCACAATAGGTCTTGTATTATTGACCTCTGGATAAGATTCCTTTTGTTCCTTGCTCAAGAGTATCAATCTCCCTTCTTTTATATATTATGGAATGTGGCCCTCGTTTAACCATTGGTTGATCTTCTTGCTCACAGTTTTGGAAATGGTTTTGGATTTGTTTAGCATCTTTCCATCAAATCCATCTGGACCAATAGCTTAGTTAAAGTTACATTCCTATATACTTTTCTCCACATCGGATTAATCACATAGATTTTCTTTGTCTTGTTCATCAATTATTAAAGTGTCCTTTTTGTTTCTGTCCCTTTCTTTTTACTCCCTGTTGTCTCGGGAAAGTTCACGATAGTATTTTAAGACTTGTTCTTTCGTGTGATCTCCTATTTCAGTTCTCTCGTCTTTTATCGTCAGTCCTTTAATTGGTTGAGCTTGTTTTTAGCTCTTGGCTATCCTCTTTACCAGGTAAAAAAAACTCTAACATCGTTTCTTTCTAGGCATTATTCTAAGTCTCTCATTGCTTCTTTACATTTTGTTTTTGTGTCTAAAATAACGTTTCCAGCTGCTGTTCCATTGCATTTTATTGCCCACTCGGGGGTTGTTAGTACCAATTCTTCCCTTTGAATTGCTTCCCTATTTTATCTTCGAAGCATTTCTGTATTGGTTAATTTAAGTCTTCTTCAGTCATTTCCCCATCCTTCTTCTATAAATGTTTTCCAGCATTGTTTTCTTACATCTGAGTTTCTTATAGTCTTTTCTCTGTCCGATAGCTTCAAATCACTTTCTTGGTATTTAATTTTTAACTTGACTTAAATTAGTTTGTGGTCCGTTTAACTTAGCTGGCTTGTTTCCCAGCTGAAAGTCTCGACGTTTGAAAATATTTGATCTAATTGGTTCCCTCTAGTGTGAATTACCACTCCTTCAGGTATAGATTCTTTGAGGCCCTCTTTATTCAGTCTTTTCCCCAAATCTTTGATGTGGAAGTTGAAATCCCCCATAACAATTATTCTTTGTTTCTAGCATTTTTGTTTTAATGATTTGATCATAAAGATCAATCTATTTTGTAACTCCTTTACTTCTTCATTCAATATGGTGGGGTGTGTGCTGTTATTACATGTAGTGGGAATCCTCCCACATTCAGAAAGGTCCATGTAATATATTGTTTTAGCGTTTTTATTGTTCTCATCTCGTATTTGCCACTGTTTAGTGCAAGTATACCTCCATTTCTTGCCAATTGCGTTTGGGCTATGTTTTTGCAATTTATTCCGATCAATCTCTAGAGTCTAGTTTCTACTAGGCCTATGTAGTCTGGGTTCTTTTTCTCTATTTCTCTCATTAATTGGTCTTGTTTTTACTTTGAGTTCATACCCCTGACATTCTGTAAGCAGATGTTTAACTCTATCGTCATCTGATTCAGTTATCTTTTGTTGCTTATCACTTGTTCTCTCCTCTAAGTCCTCTATTTTTCAGCGAATCTCTCATTCCTCTTTACCCATCCTTCAGCTTCTCTCACTGGTTGGTAGAATTCAAGCTGTCGGCTATTGTCAAGCTTGACCGTAAATCTGTCCAGGTCTTTAAATTTTCTATTATAGATCTGAACATTCAGGTTTAGGAATGTTGAATTTTAAGAACTCGTTTTTGAACTTTCGAAATACTTTTCCAATGTTTGCTGATTCTGTGTGTTTCCACTGACTCCTTAATCTTTCTTCTCTGTATACACTGGTAGCTTTCTTATCCCATTGGTTAGTAGTTTTCCTTATTCCATAATTTCCGGCCTTCTTTAATCTGTCCAAATTTCTAATATTTTTAATTTATTATTTTTATATTATCTAATATTAAATTATTTAAAATTGAAGATAACATTTATTAATAAAATTAATTTTGAAGTCTGTGGTGCTCTTGTAAATATATTTTGGTATAAATGTAAAATGGATAATCAGTTAAATAGGCTTTAAGTCTTAATAAGTAGGTTCCCTCATATTCATTCATTATATATTCATAATATAGTGTAAAACATTAAATAGTCCATTAAATTATTGCTATTAGCATAGGCAGTAGCTTTCAAGGAAGTCTGGTTAAATATGGATGGGTGACTTGCTCGAAAAACATTAGTCTTAACATAGTAGAGCTTATAGCCAAGTTTGAATTGTTTAATTTTAAGCTTTTAAGAAGTTAGAGGGCAAATAGTTAATCAAGCTTAAATTACAACATTATTTTGTTGGTGAGAGCCTCAGCTAGACCATCGTAACTTTTTTGGTTTTTCATCAATGGCACTAAAATCTTATGGACAACTTTTAAGATTTAATAAATAAAAATTATTCTGAAAGATCGCCTTCAATTCTCATTTCAAATTTACAGTCACCAGAAACAAAAATTGCTTTAACACTAGAGGAGACATAAATTTATTATTTGTTATAATTAAACAATTATTAAGAATATAAAATATTATTTATAAGTAATTTTTTAACTGATAGTATAAATAAATTTTGTCTTAATTTTATTGAATTAATTCTCTTGTTTATATAATTAAAAAATAGTAGACTAAATTATTGTCATTAAATAAGAATAATAAAATAGATAGATAGATAATAACTTGAAAGGTAAATTAAAATTAGAGATCAAAATTTAATTAGAGATCTCTATTATATAATCAGTATTAAATATGAGTGAGTGATACATATATCTGCGAAAAAAAAACATTAGTTTTAGTTAGTTAGTTTAATATTCATATATGTCTACCGTATATTCCTGGCCTCTCACTAAGAACCCTGTAGCATTAGGCACGGGTCCGGCACTGTGAGTTGGTCAGTGAAAGGGGTTCTGAATTATATTTTTTGATTTTGTCTGGTATGATCTTGATTCCGAGGTTTGATTCAGTCTCGAGTTGCTCTGGTTCAGTGATGGATCTGTATCTGTTCTTGTCGAGTCTCTTCAATTAGTAGTCAAAGTACTGCATCTTCGGCGCCAGTGTTTGTCTTGTGCGGGAGTAGCACTAGCTTGTTCCAGGGGTGCAAGTTCCTCGCACTTTGCTACATCAGGACGGTATAGTGTAGTTGCTCCAAGGATTCCAAGTCACTCACTCATATTTAATACTGAATAATAAAATATAATAAAATATTTTATAAATAATATTTATTGAAATTTTTAACGTTTATTAATTAAATTCTGTTAATAAGATAGGTTCTATCGATAAGCTTTGTGTTAAGATAAGATGTGGATATCACTTTATTTTAGCATTGTTATTAATAATGTATCCATTCTTTCCTTGCATTTTATTTATGATTTCATTGACGGAGAGGTTTGTAAGTAAGTTTGAGAGAAAGTGCCAGATTTAAATCATGATGGTGTGGTAAAATTTTCAATTTAATTTTTCAAACAATATCTTTATATTAAATGTCAACATCTTAAGGAACACGTGCATCAATGTCTTATAGTATTAAATATTAATGGTAGTGAATTTAACACCACTCTGATTGTAGTTGAATGTCTAGGAGAATGTAAATTCCAGGCCTGTTTCTGCTTTAGTGAACATCACAATTCTAAATCTGTTTCTTCTGTAACCAATACCCATAAAAATCATGTCATTTACGATTTTATTTGCCAAATCACATTAATGAACCTAAACGTAATCATCAAAGATGCATCCACTATCAGTAAGTTCAAAATTATTAATAGCATTTCCTTTAGCATCAATTTTAGGCAAAGTAACTTCTCTGAGTAAATTGTGGTGGAGGAATATATAATATTAAAATTTAATGTAAAACTTGAATCATTAATATCATCTGACTATATTTAATTTGAGACAAAGAAAAATTAATTAAAACTCAATATAAGAAGATTTTTGATAGTTTTTTAATTTATGTTGTTGAATATTGTCCATATTAGACAACTCCAAGAGTAAGAGTACCATCCTAAAAATAAATATAAATTAATTTTTATAATTTAACTCTGGTAAGAGAAGGGTTTTGCATGGACTGTTAAGGTAAATTCCCCCAAGTAACGTTACTTGCGAGTTCTTCTAATTAAAAGACTTCCCACTTTAGAATAGTGTCATCATGATAGAGGAAGTAGAATTAACTGAAGCAGCTGAGATTTTCTTTGTCATTGATGGTTCTTTTAATTTAACTGGAGTGTAAGTTCTGAAGAAGTTAGGTACAAATTTTAGTGCATCAATCACGGTTTTGCATTTATTACCCCAAATTAAGTATCTATTTATTTCATCCAAATTAAAATAACTTATTGAGATTCCTATTATTTATTAATGATGAAAGCTTAATTTAAGAATGTAAAAAAAAGGCTTATGATTATTTCTAAATTTTTATAAGAATTAAAATGATTATTCAATTTTACTTACTAACTTTATTGTTTTTAATCTCATCATTAATAAAGATCTTCTAATTATCAAGTATTTTGAAGTTAACATATTTTAAAATGGTGAATTGATAAAATAGAAAAAAATAAAAAAATAGATTATGTCAAATATGATTTGGATAAATTTGTAAATCTTATTTTAACTTTGAATTTTTTATTGAGTTATAATTTTACTTTAATCTTTATATTAATTTTTCAACATCTAATTATCTAATATAAATAAATAAAAGCAATTTTATATTTTTATGTATTTATTGCTGGTTGCTCCTTCCTCTTAATTGTATGCAGAAATTATTTAAAAATGTTTTTTATTTGTTATAAATTTATTTTTATTTATAACTTTGATTATTAACGCCACTATAATCTATATTGGAGATAATTTTCTTGCGTAAATTTTCCTATGAAAGATTATTTAAACAACTATATGTATAATGATTTATAATCTTAATTTAAATTAATAGTTTTTAATCATTAACTTTTAGTTTAATGTTCCCAATCGAAAAAAAGTTCACTTCCAATATGATCTTGAGGATTCCTACTCTGGTTCTTCGAGAGTTGCAAGAAAAGAAGGGTTTTATCAAGACTTATAAGCAGAAGATGATCACAGAATTTAAATAGTTGTTACAGTAGCTATGAAATCGAAAATCATGAATTGTTCAAGAGAGATATTCAGATGAGAACTCGTTTATCAAAGCCAATAAGAACCATTTCTAAAGTCCAATCCTTTCTAAAATGATGTAGAGCTCTTCCACTCCCTGCTGGAAATTATTGATTCAGTAAAATTAACAAAGACCATAATGTTGATCAATCAATAGAAAAGAAGTAAAGTGATTAAAAAGTCATGTCTTTAAACTCAAATTAATTCAAATTATATAACACGAGTGATTTTTCAACTTAATTTAATATTTTTACTCTTCAATAGGTATAATATATTAATAAATGCAGTGGTATTATTTTCACATGCTCCACTTGTTTAGATAGCTGATGATTCCTATACTATGACTATCAAGTTAAATGAAAAAAATCAGAGAGGTGGAGTTTACCAAGAAATTTGTTAAGTTTTTGAAGACAAAAGTGAATCTTTCACTTATTTTCACAGAAAGATCATCCATAAAGCTCAAAAGAATATGATTGAGTGTGCTACTTATATTATTTTATGATTTAAAGTGATGTTTTTATTCATTTCTTTGCTTGTTATTTATGTTTTAACATTGGAGAACACTAATAGAGAAGAAGTGCAGGACTCTTCCTGTATGAAGAATAACTACATCGTTAGAAGCTTAGTTAAGATTCATAATATTTTGTAAATAAAGTGAATTGGTATAATAAAATATACTAATATGATATGATGGAATTAATTGCAAGATATGAAAGTGATGTGATTAAAAAATAAGAGGATTTTATATTCTTACTTATAGATTATATTTTAAAAGGGCATGTGTTTGGATTGGTCTATATTAGTTGTTATGAAAAAAATATCTTCATGGTATCCAAGTGTTCCAATATTTGAAATTACTCAAAATGGTTCAACAAAGAATTGTTATTGATAAGGTGTCAGTAAGGTGCAAGAATAGATATCTCGCTGTAAGTCTCATTTCTATCTAGCTTCTTTTTAGATAAATTCTGTTTTAAATCATAGGCCATTGTTATTTATCCTCTCCTCATTTGATATTCTTGCTGTTAAATTCTTGATTACCACATTTTTTCTCTTCTAGAATTCTCTACTCTATGCTGCTCAACATCCACTTTCAGTAACTTAGCATGCAAATAATTTTGAGCTGCTCCATTTTTTCTCACTGAGTGTTATACTCTATAATATAATTAAAAAATTATGATTTAATAATTTAAATGTATAGTTCAAAATGTGTTTTACCTATTTGTTTTCTAATTTCTTATCAGTACCTTTAATTTCATTATTTTATGAATTTCAGTATGGTACTCATGAATATGCTCATGATTCAAATTAACATATCAGAACTTTAGTTCAAATCCTATTTACTTAAAAGTATTATTTAATTTATAAATAAAATAGATAGATTATTTATTTAATTTACTTAAAATAAATGGAAATAATCTAATAATAGTGCAACAGATAAAGAACATATCTTTGTCACATGAAATGTCAGGCATTAGTTATAAATTATAGATAATTTCAAAAAGAAGAAGAAAATGACAATTTGTCTATTTTTCCTCTAATCATGTCTTTAAAATAGATAAATCATTTACAAGCAGCGATTTAGAGTTCTTATTCTGAGAGTTGGATAAGGTTCCTCATAAAATATTATGACAAAGTGGTCACAAATTTACTGCATATCCTACTTTAGCTTGTATCTTATTTTATGAGACAGATATTAGTTTGAGTAGAGCAAATGATCTTGAAATGTAAAAGATGAGAAATTTCTTAAATCATTTAAGTATATATATATAGACTGACCTCATTCATTAAAAAATTTAAAAATTAAAGCATTAAACTCTTACGTTTTAAAATATATAGATATACGAGTTTAATATTCTTTATTATCTTTCAATTTTGTCGAAATATTTCATGATTATGCTGTTCAAGGAGATTCCTAGATATGGAAGGAAAAGAATTGATCTTGTTTTCAAAGATTTTAATGATTTTTAAAAGGTTGAAAGGATAGTGGTGCCTGCTTTATTGACTATTTTTACTAACTTTAATAATGAAACTTCACGCTATGGATTTCAAAAGTTAGTTGCTATAAGAATTAAACCTGTAATTAAACATTCTGAAAGTTTCGATCACCCAAGAAATAACAAAGATTTCTGGTCAAGCATTCAAATGAAAGAGCAGAGACATCATTTTCTTGAGTTTCTAACAGGATGACTTATTAAACTTTTGATTCAAATCAAAGCAGTAAGCCAAGATTCAATGAGCCAATTATCAATGCGAGATATGATGATGATCAAATTGTTAATAATGCTTTTGCGCAGTTGGATAACCATCATTATTGTTTAAGAAGTTTATACCCAAAAACCAAGAAAATGCAACTCATATTAACTAGTTTTTAACACTGTAATTGAAAGACTCCATATATTCTTTTTAAGCAAGCCTCTTGAAATTTAATCTATACATTTTGTAATATATTTAAATTTTAAAGTTTATTTTTTATAAAATAATGAATCTTAACTAGATAAATCATCATTAAAAACCTCAAATTATTTTTAATACTAAATTTCCAAGAAAAAAACCTGATGATGATGATACTTAGGTTTATGAAAATTCAAGAATTTCCCATAACTATCTTAAAGATACAGCTAGAAAACTCTAAACTAAGTATAATCATTTCAATTACTCTGATAGTGGGAATAAAAAGAGAAACTTCAACTATGAAAACTACAATTAACAGGTTAGTAAAGTTAAAAATATCTTACTTATAATGTCTAAGATTTGAAAGAGATTGGTACTTCAGTCGCTCCTTTGAAAACTCAAGGCATGAAAATGAATTATGACTTTTAGAGAAATTATACAAGAGTGGCAGATGCAAGAACCCAAAATTATTTTCAACCTAACAAGTTTGACTTTGAAAGTTAATTTGATTTGAAGTCACACTTATCAGTTTCCTACTTTACTTATGAAGAAGATGATGATGAGTTTGTGAAGAAGAAGTAGTCAAACAACATCAGCTGAGATTCCTTTCACTATAGATGAACAAGATTTTGGTTGTGAAAATAATCAAGCAAGAAACATATGATCAAAAATAGTTTAGACTTTCATCATGAGAATGAGTTAATTTATAAATCAAAAAAGATTTTAATTTAAATTCTTACAAAGTCTTGCTTTATTATTTCAAATAATTAAATTAATTAAAAAAAATAAAACATTAATTTTTAGTTTAAGACTAGACCTTTCAGAAATAATAATGCAGATTCTGAATGAGTTGACTTTCTTGATATCGTGAAAGTAATGTATTTAATTATTTTTATCAGATATTATCCCTACCTTCATGAAATTCAATATATAAATATGATATAATATTGATAATTTGATATAATTATTATTGCTTTTATTAATTATTTAATTCCTACAATATCATTTGTTTTAATAATTTGATAATCTTATATGATATATTTGGATAGCTTATTGATTAAATTGTATTGCTTTAAATATTAAAATCATTTATCTAACAGAGTTATTATGCTAAATTTTGAATAAAATTGCAATAAAATTTTATATAATTAGAGAGATATGCCCAACTATCATTAGACTTATTATTATATTGATTATCGTTGTTCAAACATCACTAGTGCTGCCAGTTTAATTTACAATATATTAGCCGGGATTCTTTGTCTTGAGATAAAAAAAGATTTAAACTTTTTGTATATTTCCTCATATTAAATTGATGTATTGTGCACAATTTTTTTAACTTTATTTTTTCAGTAAATAGATCTAAAATTTACAAATAAATTTTAATATGATAAATAAGCATAATTTGTCATAATTTTTATATTAATTAAGAACAAAATTATTTTAAGTAAATTATTGAGCAATAAAAGATTAAATTATAATTTGTTTATTTTATTTATTTACCTCTATAAACAGTCAATAAAATGTATATTACTTTAAAATGTACATCATTCATAAAAAATATTATGGATTTAATTTTATTTGAGATTTGAATATTATCATTTTAATAAAACTCGCAGATTAGGTAACTATTTTTTAAAAAAATAATTAAATATAGTTTTATATTATAAAATAATTAAAAGTATTTTGGACAACTTTTGATGCTTGGACCTCAACATAATCATCAGGAACTATTTGTTCAATTTTATCTATACTTCGTTTCTTGATCACTAACATCCAGAAGCTTCTAAATGATATCTTCTAAGAACAGCTTTTGCTTTTTCTAAAGGAATTCATGTGCTTCTTTTCATTGAGTGCTGAATAATATTATAAAGCTTTGAATTAAAGTATAAGTGTCATGATATCTCGTATTGTGATTGCTAAGTAAAATTTTGCTCATACTATTCAATAGTCGCAAGTAAATTAACAATATTGAGCTCTTTTTACTGACTCTAGTTAACTTCACTTTTTAAAATCTCTCTCTTTTTCTCATATTTTTATCGACCATAAGCCCTTGCTTTTTCAGACAAAATACTTTCATGTTTACTCATTTATTTGCGTTTTGCATGTCCATTTAGATTTCAAGTGGATCGGAGTTATCTAATATTCTCCATATAAATGAGATTGAATTGAGGTTATCCAAGTTTCTATTTATTTATACAAGTGCAGGAAGAGAGAATCACGCAACTAAACGAGCCACATTTTTAATCTTATGATCAGGTTTAAGATACAGTAAAACTGACTCACTCACCACAGTATACACAACAACATACCTTTACTCTTATATCCTCCTCTTAACATTAAAATACCCCGCACTACTGATTCGAGTGCCAAATGTTCTTGTCGTATTGAAAGTTAAGGTGAATTTTTACAATCGTTTAAGTGGCTCTTCTATGCATTTCTTATTGTTGATCTTTCATAAGTGCAATGTTTTAATCTATTCTGTGATGAGTTGAATTAGCTCGTAAAAGATTCATGGAAAGATGCCAATTTCTTCATCTTTTTGAATTATAAGCAACAATAAAACTCTTCCATCTGCTTAGGAGGGCGTACAGAACTATAGCAATTAATTTATGATGAGCCTTGATAATTGCTTACCTTCGTTCTTGTCATTATAAGTGGTGGCTAAAAGTGAAATTTGTCGCGTAGTAAAATATCTAAATTAACTTTTTGAATGAATTTATCAAGATGCTGGATATTCACTGCCGTCCCATCTATCTCCAACTAAATTATAAATAATTCGAAAGAATGCTAAAATATATTACAAAAAATATTTTAAATAAATGAGTAATATTTTGATTGAAATTAAAGTTCCATAATATTATTTTTCATGAAATTATTGATTATATATAAAAGACTCCTGAATTTTAATTGGCTGTTACTAAGAATAATTCTAAGATTGGTTCGGTAAATACATTGAATGGCTGAAGCAAGCTTCCTGGGTGTTGACCATTATTATTCATATTTCAAATTAATTATATCAAAACTTTAATTTATATTTTGTAGAATTAATTTCATTCATTTTACTTTTATGAAGGTGAGAATACTATTCGTGTTAAACTGCATAATTAATAATTTTAATAATTTTATTAAATAAATCAAACATATGGAGATTAGACATTACATTCGCCACAAAGCTAACTCCTCTTCCAAAAGCTACTATATATTAAGAAAATTTTCTGAATAAATTCACTAGAAAAACAAGAATTAGAGACTAGAATCTACTACTTAAGCTAGAGTTCGCCAAAGAGCTTTTAAACTAAACACAAATTCTGCAACATTGAAAGTAGTTCATTAAAAGAGTAAAACAAATAGTTTGTGACAGTAAAGCTCAACTTAATGATGATTTATTAAAAAAATTCTATTCATTCAAAATAACTAAAGTCCGACATAATAACTCAAAAATTCCTTATTTAACATTATTCAAGTAATAAATTAAGTTTATGGATTAATCGGCGATAAAGTGAGCAAGACTCACGAATCCTTTGAGCGAGAATTAAAGTACTGTGATTTCAAGCAAAAAACTGCATTTATTCTCCAAGATTTTAAAGATTAAGAGTCTTCATTTTCAAATGAAAACTTTCTTAATAATTTGTGGAACCCTCAAAGATAGAGTATACATTAAAATAGGAAATACTCTATGCTTGATTCTCACAGTCGATAATACTATAACACCAAATAGTAAGGTGAATACAGTTAGAGACTCAAGAGCTTTATATGATTTTCTTAAGATAAATACTGTAAATGGGAAAAAAGCTGAAGTAATAACACAATTAAATAAAGGTTTAGACTGAATCCTATCAGAAAAGCAATCTGTAATTCTATAGAAGTTTTAAATAAGGATCTTACTTGACATAGAGCTTGTACTCTCATTGAGTCAATGAATGGCATAAATGTTTTGATATTCATTAAGTTTAAAGAATATGGAAAATTAAAGAATTATTTATTTTACAAAATCTAAACAGAGTTTGAACTGAGGCTTAAGCCAGGCAGACAGTAATTATCAAAGAGTCTAAAATAATTGAGAATTAACAAAATAAATCCTAGCGAAATTGATAAGGTAGAATTTTTTTAGTGTAAGTAAATGAATAGATTAATCAAAATTTATGAATTCTTAATTATCGAATAAAATCATAAAAGTCTTAAATAAGGGAAAATTTATACATTTTAGAGAGATTTGAAATTTAATTATCTCGAAAACTATATTGCAGATATACGCACGATATTCTGACTGTAGAGCGAAACTTCGCTCCAATAGTTCAGAGCGAAGTTTCGCTCCAAATATACAAATATGTCGTCTGCCGAGGTGCATCTCGGAAAAGTCAGCTTGCTTTACGGGAAACCACTTTTTGATTTCCACCCTCTTTTTAATTATGATTACTATTACTTTTAATAAATTTAATTATATATAAATTTACGCATTTTACTAAATTTATAATTTATCACAAATCCTAATTCTTAATAGAGAAATTTTATTATGTTAAAATTATTTAAGTTTTAATTAAAAATTAAACCTTATTATTAAATTTATTAAAAATAATAGTAATCTTAATTAAAAAGAGGGTGGAAATCAAAAAGTGGTTTCCGTATAGCAAGCTGACTTTTCCGAGAGCACCTCGGCAGACGACATTTTTGTATATTTGGAGCGAAACTTCGCTCTAAACTATTGGAGTGAAGTTTCGCTCTACAGTCATAATATCGTGCGTATATCTGCAATATTGTTTTTGAGATAATTAAATTTCAAATCTCTCTAAAATGTATAAATTTTCCCTTATTTAAGACTTTTATGATTTTATTCGATAATTAAGAATTCATAAATTTTGATTAATCTATTCATTTACTTACACTAAAAAAATTCTACCTTATTTTCGGTATTTATTTGTTATGTTAATATTTAATTTAAGTCTCAAAAAGATTTACTCTTTTCAATACTATAAAAATATTTCTTTTTAAAAATAACAATCTATAAAGTTTATATATATAAACACAAGCATTGAGAATTAAAAAATATGCACGATTCAAAGATTTAGAAACAAGGAGGATTTGCATCGATACCATGCTGCTAGTTAGTGAACTCATAGTGGCTAATCTTTATTATGTAGTTGGTTTGTTCTTGCCAACGATGGAAGTTACTAAAATTTTATTTCTAAGAGCAATACTCTGCGAAGAGAAGAAAGCATTGAAAACTTAAAATGTAAAGTTTGAGAGATTCCAAACTATCCTTAAATTTCAGTGACTGACTTATATGATGATGCTATGAACGACCCAATGGATTCGCAGTACCTGCCTACTAAGAAGCATTTTTCAAACAAAACTACCTGAATAAAAAACTATTTTTTTTGGCATACTTGAAACAATTAAAGGTGATTACTTGAAAGAAATTATTCAAGAATTTCATGAGAAAAGGTAAAGCCTCTCTTCAGAAGATAAGGACAAACAGGGGATCAAGATAAGTGAGAGCTGGCTATAAGAGTTGCAGAAGCACCATATTTTCAAGCTTAATTTTTAGAAAAATCTGGTACTGGCATCTTCTTGATGAATGAATAGAGCAAGCTTCGCAGAGAGCGAAATTTGCAGACAAAATATGAAGATAGCAAGAGACTTTATTCAAATATTTAGCCTCCAGAGTCGATGAAAATAGATGCTGGAGCTGGCAGCAAGAGAAGAAACCTAGGCCCAAGCAAGCCTTAAGAGAAGAAAAAAAAGAGAGCCAAATCTCTTTACGGGCAAATTAAATATTGAACTTATTCATTCGTTTAAATCTAAAACTTATTTATATATACACAAAATCTCCCTTCTCTTGAGCATACTTATGCTTTATCATCGTTAAGTCTTTTAGCAGTAATCTTAATAAAATCTACTGTATCTATCTTCAGATCGTGCATCAAATGATAGAGCAGAAGTTTATTGTAGTTGCCTTTTAATAAGCACCAATATAGTACAATTCCATTGAACTGAGGGCTATAAGGAACATTAAATACAGGTGTTATGTTTAGCATTTCATATACTTTCCTTGAATCATTAGTTTTATGAATGATAAGTTATCAACAAACAGGATGATTTCATATTCAGCGTACTTATCTATTAGCTATTGCAAAATTAAAATATATTGTTCAGTCTTAATAGAGCTATGGTGGATAACATAAGTCTCAAGCCCACTATCTTCACTGATTCATCCAAGGATTGCATGAGTTTATACCTTAACATTTTGATCATTAACTTATATGTTGCTGTAGCTCTTATACCAAGAGCTCGATTTGAAGATATTAAACGTGAATACTGCCTCATCAGAATATATGAACTTTATATTATGCTCTTATGACCTCCGCATTTAATCCAATATATAATTTAAATTATCCTTATAAAATGGAACATTAAGTTGATCACTCTCTTAATGCGATTGACTGTCTTGTAAGATATACCATTCTTTTTATAGATATTAGCAATGGATTATGCTTAGATGTGTAGCTCAGAAAATTGGCGATGAAACATCACAGCCCTCTTGGCAAGAGAAAAATGAGCCAAGTATATAAGAGTCTAATCACTAAAAGGTAATCGATATGATACTGTTAAAGTTTTAAGGGTCTCTTAGGCTTAAAATCAAGATGCTATGCTCTATATTGTCGTTATTCGAAGAATTAACAGTGAAATCATGCATTTTCAAGTGATGGTCACGTGGTCACTGTGGTCATGTTTAGGGTCACCATGGTCGAGGTCATGGTCACGAAGGTAATGACCAAGTGACCACGTATCTGGTGAGTTGAAGGGTGGTCGTGGTAATTGCTACATTTTGACAAAATTCGCGGATTAACAGTGAAATCATTAATTTTCAAGTGACAGTCACATGGTCACCGTGCCCATGGTATTGATGACGAGGATTACGGAGGCAGTGACCTCATTATCACATGACCACGTATCTGGTGATTTGAGGGGTGGTCATGGTCACTACTCTATTTTGACAAAATTCGACGAATTAACAATGGAATCATGCATTTTCAAGTGATGGTCACGTGGTCACTGAGGTCATGTTTAGGGACACCATGATCGAGGTCATGGTCACAAGGATCACGAAGGTAATGACCAAGTGACCACGTATCTGGTGAGTTGAGGGGTGGTCGTGGTCACTGCTCTATTTTGAC
>ARYC01009598.1:0-18888 GCA_000711775.1 Oxytricha trifallax | reverse complement strand
AATTAAAATACTCCTTATGAGTTTTGTTTCTCTAGGAGGTCCTCCAAATCTAGTTTGAACTTAATTTGGAGGTAAAATTATTAATTTAATCTGCTCCTAATTAAGTTTTAACCTTATTTTGTAACTCCTAATAAAGTTTGAACTAAATTTGGAGGACCTCCTAAATTAATTAAACATTATTAGTTGCAATTTAATGGAGATAGATTGATAAAATGGAAATCAATCTGTGAAACTTGGAGAAAGTTTCTCCATCTTTATTTATTTATCTGATTCAGGTTGACCTCCAAGTGGATCTCCCTATTTAGTAGTAAAATTAGTAAGTTCAGAATTGATATCTATAATTTTAAATTTCATTAACATTTCTAGAAAGAGGAAGCAAGATGGAGTCTATGAATGATGCAATGAAGAGAATTTAATCTCAAGATAGAATAGGAAAATTCAGAAGTAAAGAAGATCTTTACAGATACTTGGTATAGCAAGGTGAGTTTTAACTTATAACTAACTTATTAACTATAGTTGGATTGTTCTTGCCAACACAGGAGGGAACAAAAATATCATATTTAAAGGCATTGCTAAGTGAAGAGAAAAAAGCTTTTAAGTCTAATGAAATTAGGATAAAAGAGATAACTAACTACTCTGTAATATCAGTAACAAATCTCAACGATGATGATATGAATGATCCTGACGTAGCTCTCTACCTTCCATCAAAGCTACAGCACTCTAATAAATTGCCAGAGAGAAACTTCTTCTTTGGCGTCCTTGGAACTCTGAAACCTGAGTACTTAAATGAAGTAATTTAAGAAGCTCACAAGAAACGCTATAGCATCTATCCTCAAGAAAAAGAGAAGCAGGGAATTAAAATCAGTGACTCATGGCTGTAGGGACTGCAGAAGCATCAATTCATCTCAAGTAAGCATAGACTTCTAACTTTATAGAAAAACCTGGCACTGCTATTTACTTTATGAAAGAGCACAGCAAATTAAACAGAAGTAGATAGTCTCAAGTAAAACATAAATTGAGTAAGAGACTCTTCAAAGATTTCTAAAAGCCAGACAATATGAATATAGATGCAGGGGCTGGCACAAAGAGAAGAAACATGGGGCCAAGCAAACCTTAAGAGGAAGAAAAGAAAGAGAAGACGGGCAAATTTAATATGTGAACTTATTCATTCGCTTAAATCTAAAACTTATTTATAAACACAAAATTTACCTTCTCTTGCACATACTTTAGCTTTATCATCGCTGACTCTCTTAGCAGCATTCTTAATTAAATCTACTGTATCTATCTTCAAGTCGTTCATCAAGTGATTAAGCAGCAATTTTTAATAATGACCTTTCAATAACCCCCAATATAATTAAATTCCATTGAACTAAGGGCTGTAAGGAACATTAAATACAGGTGTTATATTTAGCCTTCCATATTCCTTCCTTGAGTCTTTAGTTTTATGAACTGACAAGTTATCAACGAACAGAATAATCTCTTAGTCAGCGTACTTATGTCTGAGTTATTGCAAGAACTTAATATATTATTCAGTCTTTATAGAACGAGGGTGAATAACATAAGTCTCGAGGCCACTATCTTCACTTATTCCACTAAGAATAGCATGAGTTTACACCTTAACATTTTAGTCATAAACTTCTATATTACTATACCTCTTGTACCAAGACCTTGATATAAAGGCATCGAATGTAAATACTGCCTCATCAGCGTGTATGACCTTTATATTATGCTCTTAAGACCTCTGCATTTAATCGAATATATAATTTAAATTAGTCTTATAAAATGGAACATTAAAGTCAATCACTCTCTTAATGCGATTGACTGTCTTGTAAGATATTCCAGTTCTTTTTATATATGTTTGCTATAGATTAAGCAGAGATGTGAAGCTCAGGAAATTGGCGATGAAACATCACAGCTCTCTAGGCCAGAGAGAAGTGAACCCAGTATTTAAGAGTCTTATCATTAATAAGATAGTCAATATGATGCTGCTAAAATTTTAAGGGTCTCTTAGGCTTAAAATTAAGATGCGATCTCTTTAAATACAATGCTAATAGACAATGAGACCATAAAGTTGCTGGAGATTTATGGAGGAGCCTAGCTATAGACGTATAATTAAGAACAGGCTTGAGTTATTCACTATATTCATCACATCAATATCGTAACTTAAACAAAAAATTTATATAATTACTGTCTTAAACTGACCCTAAACCTCGCATATACTCACTTAAAATACTAATTTTTAAACATTAAACCCCTACATAAACCCTTTTAAAACCCTAATAAAGTATGCACTAATAGTCTACTTTTATCAATAAAAACTCAATCAAACTACTGAAAGGGTTTTGTTGTTTTGGATAGGTTGTGATGAAGATTCACATTATTCAAACTAATAACTTCGAGATTGATTTATTAACTATGTAGAACTGTTTGAAGCTGAACTAAGACGTCCCAATCTAGGATTTGAAATATTTGCAGCAAATATTTCAAACTGCTTCTTCATAATTAATTAAAATAAATTGAGTTTAACTTATTTGCTTTGTAAATGCCATCGCATCAATAAAGCAAATCCTGAATTTGATGAAGCAAGGAATATAACTTATTGCTAGTGACTACAAATCATGCTTCATGGGTATAATTACAGTTGGTTTCATCATGCTGTACTTAATAAATGAATAATTTCTGAAATTAGTGTTTGTTAAGTTATTTCAGATTCATGATGCTTTTTAAATAAAAATAAAGTGAATTAGAAAATGAATTTAGAATAATAACAATAGTAATAGTAGTAATAGTAATAGTAAATCTAACAAAAAAACGTTTTATCTTCATCTTTCTCCTCATCTTCACTGTCATCATCGAAAATCTTAAATTGTTTGCCCTTCTTGTGTGACTTCTTGAAGTTCCTCTTCGTTGACGCCCAAAGTCTTACCAGGTGCAACCCCTGTAAAAATAAAATTTTAGATATGTTTTTTGTAACTTACATTAATGTTGAATGAGAGCACTCTGATCAGACATTTTTAAATTGTTTATTTCTATATTTTATTATTAATAATAATTCAATTTATTCAAAAAATATCGTAATTAATTAAATTTTACAGTCAATTTAAATCGAAAAGCTTATTTAATTCTTGAATTAATTCAATTAATTAAAAAGGCTTAAAACACAAAGAATAGTTCATCATAAAGATAATGACCCAACATTAATTCTTTAATATTATAAAATTATTTTTTTATTATTATTATTATTTATAGTTTATATAAAACTTACAAATATTACAGCTACAATGCTTTCAAAAAGATTGGCTATAAATTATTTCAAATGTTTATTATCTTCGGTAAGCTAATTGTTTAAATTCATTGAATTTATCCTCATTTTTTATATTCTTTTGATTTACTATAATCAAATTTAGTTATAGTTGTATATATAAATATAATATTGTGTTATTTAATCTTGTTTATTATTAATTAAAATATTGAGAAAATTAACTACTGTATAAATATGAGAAATTTAATATTTTTTGGGGCTAATTTTCTGAATAAAAACATAGAGAAATGATTTAAAAATATCTTCAAGAAACTGTTGTCATTGGATATCCTCCAAACATGCAGCTTATATGCCTGTATACTGTAAATACCACACCAGTTATCTCTTTTAATTATTATGTTTAAAAAGTTCATTCTAAATATATAAATATATTCATTAAATTCATTAATGTCATTTATTTATTTAATACAACAATTTTTAGTGAAAGAGCAGCTGTTTACTCGATAAAAGTTGAATAACACAAGCATTTCGAGTGATTTCTTTTGACAGGTTTTCCATCAAAGAAGAGCGGTATTATTTGACGACAAAAATTAAAAATAAGAAAATAAAATGGCAAGGAGGGTTTACTTGTTTGAATGTTATTAATTAAGTAACAATGGAAAAGATCAAAATGCCAGTAATAGTTATGGATAAAAAATAAATATTTCATTGCTTAATTATTGATATAAATAAGGATTCAACAAGAATAATTGCTTAAAACATTATCAATCATAGCCTAATATTAATTTTTAGTTATCATACTCAATCTTTCAGCAATTGAAACCTTACAATAAGAAAGAATAAATGCCTAAAAATGATAGGCGAGGACAGATTAGAAAAGTAGGGTATTGACGTCCATTCCTCACCGACGACGTCCATTCCTCACCGGTGACGTCCGTTCCTCACCGGTGACGTCTGTTCCTCACGGTGACGTCCAGTCCTCACCAATGACGTCCATTCCTCACCATTATTAATTTTTTTTAATTTTATAAATTTACTTCGTAAAACGTTAAATTTGTCCATTCGAAGATAATTCTTTACAATAATTAGCAAAAATCTAGAAAGATGATATTAAGCCACCACTTGTCTTCTTAATAATATGCTTTAATCCGAGAAATTCCATCTTTAATGCATTTTTATTATTCAACATTTTTATTGGTATAATATATTATTAATGCTTAAAACTCTTATATTAGTCAATCTGGCCCAGTAAGTCTTTTATAATAAAAATATATATAAAGTTAAAAATATCTCTTAATATTTAACTATATTCTTTAGTATCTTAAATTTTTAGCTTGCAATAAATTAAGTCAATTATAAAATCGGCATATTAGAAAAATTGTAATTTTTTATTAAACATTATTTTTTTTGTTAACTATTTTTGCTTGAAATTATATTATAAGGAGTGTACATTATTAATAAAAAATAAAGGAATATAATTTGCACTTAAAATAAAAATAAAATGAAAGTAAAGTAAAAGAAATAGAACAGAATTTGCATATCGTTTTTATTAAAAGATCTGTTTTACAGATCAACTGAAATACAATTATTGTAAAAGCTCAAAAACATTAGAATTAATATATAAATTTAATTAAGCCAATAAAAGTATTTAAGTTTTTATTATCTAAGAATAAATAATGATAAAAAATATTAATTATCCAAAAAGAGATTGAACTATTTTGGTCTTTAATTATATATGGCCTTTAATAACAAGTATAAAAATGAAAGTCAATTATAATAAACTAAAAGATCAGTAATTTGAAAAAAATAAGGAATAGAGTTTTTTTAAAGCAGAAGTTTCTAATTAGTTCGAATTCTTTATTCTGGTATTGACATTCTATTTATTGATTTTCAGAAATGATTAGTGTACAAATAAATTCGCAAATGAAATTTCCTACTTGTCTTAAAAATAATATGCATCTTTCATTTTAATGGAGTTTGGAGAAATAAAATTAATAAAGGTGAGGAATGGACGTCACCGTGAGGAACGGATGTCACCGGTGAGGAATGGACGTCAATACCCGAAAAGTATTAACTTTAAATGATCCCCCGGCCATCTACTTAATTATCAATGTAACTTGACTGGTGGAAGCATTACAACTTATCTGAAAAAATAAGATTAAAATGATTGTACAATAAAGAAAGATGCCTCACGATTTGGATAGTAGTTTGCATTTGGATCGATGTAATAAGCTAGATTGAGCATACTAACCTTAAATTACTTTAAATAGAATCACAGTGCCTTCATTATTTTTTAGATTAAGGAGATGATAATTGAAGTGTAAGAATTATGAGAACCAGCAGCTGGTAATTCTGATTAAACTCAACTGACCAAAGTATATAATGAATTATGATTGATTAGATTTATCTAGTACTATTTAAATTAAAATGTAGTGAGATTTTGGCCATAAATAAAATAAATGCTACAATTTTTAAATGATATATCTACCGTAAAATAGGGTTAGAATATTTATCGAAATTAGAATAAGGTATACATCAATTAATCAATAGAAGTTTATATTAAAAATAACATTTTGACTTTATAATTACATCTTGTGAAGAAAAAATCTATTTAAAAGATCTCCAAATTTAAGTCCCTAGGGTATTTCTCTTATATAAAATGATCACAGATACATGAGGAACAAATACAAATAATTAAATTCATTTATTTAAGTAAGAAAGTACATTTATTAATAACTTTGAAGTTAAATATCTATAAATTACTATATTTACCTTTAATAACTGTAAAATATATTCATTGTTTTACTTATTATGTTTAGTTAAAGTTATATTAACTTATTAATAGCATGAAAGTTATGGCACATTTACACAATTGGAAGTCTACTTTAAATTATAAATATCGATATTTAAATTAACTTGCCTAAACACCAATTTTGATAATGAATTAGTTAATTTACTATTGGATATTGACTTATTTAGTTGTATAATAATTGAATTTAAATAATAATCAACAGTTTTTGCTAGCTATTTAATTTTATTGCTGTCCTTACAGTTGCATTATATTGTTGACGTTTTTTTGCATTTTTATACTAAAATTAATACTCCTTTAAACAAATCATTTTTAATAGGAGCTGCTAATTTATCTGCAGTATAATTTTAATTATAATCAATAAGTTATCATATCTATTTTTATAAAATAAATATGAGAGATAAATAGATAATTACTAAAAGGTATATTTAAATGCATAGTATTACTTCAAGATATATAACTGCAATGTAGTTCATAACTCAGTTTGGAGATCACTACCTTTTTTCTCAACAGCTGCTTCCTCCTCATTCAACCTGCTGGTTTACTCATCCTTGTTCACCATGCTTGATCCCTCCTCTTCTCCATAACCTCCTATTCTTCTACAATCTTCTTTTCTGAAAATTTGTTTGGGTTTAGCTGACAACATGCTCTGGATAAGATTTGGCTTTGCTTATCCTCCTATTCTAGGTTCACTTCCTCCTTTTTATTTTCTCTGTTGAAAGCAATAGAAACTTTCTACTCCTTCTATGACTTCCTCTGCATCGCTGAAACACTCATCTTGGTCTTCTTGTCGGTCAAACAGTTCAATTTTGTTGCCATTCTCAAGGACTCATTCATCCAATGTATCAACATGCGACTTCATGTAGGTTATTTCTATAACTTTCTCCTCACTTGCCAATTTTCTTAGGTCTTTATTCCTCTTCTCAACCACTAACTCAGTTTCCTCTGCTTTCATTGTGACTCCTGATTTTTAAATCTCTATTTTTATGTGTCCCACTTTATGATTGAAAGCTAGGTAATACCTTTACATACTCATCAAATCCTTGGAAAATATCTGGAAGACTGGATCTCCATGCAGCTTGATGCAAGATGGTTTGCCATCAGTATTGCTAATATTCCACAATTCTCTGGATCAGCAACCTGGTTGATCTCAGGTTTACAAGTGATTTGGTTCACTATGAATTCTTTGCCCACAGTCTCTTTCAAGAGTTGGATGATTTAGTGTAAGCACTTCTTGATCACTGCCAGGCTCCCTACCATTTTTCTAGAGTCGTACATCTCCACAACTTTAGTATTCTCTAAAACTCTCAGAATCACCCAGTTCCTGCATTTCTTGATTCTACCTTGAAAGCGTACTGTAATAAGAAAGCTTTTGATTTCTCCTGGATTTCTCCAGTATTTGCTGTTTACATGATTCCAATTAGTCGTCCCCACACATTTCTCAATTTGTTGAATTCCTTTGTCATCCTCGACAATACGTGGTAGAATTGGGTGTGAGGCTTTTTCTTCTTTTATCTATGTCTCTTCTACTTATTTCAGGCACACCTCCATTGTGATCTCTTTATATATGTCCTCCAGGTAATATATCACCATGTTGTGTCCTCGTTAATTTCTCTCCATAGCTCTTGCTGTTTCTCTGTCTAGAGTTCCCACTCTCTCGCACCTTCGTGTATGGCATTTATCAATATTTTTTTTTAATTGGTGAATTATATAAATAAATATTAAAATATTTCATAGCTAAACATTGATTATGATAGTATTATAATAATAAAGATTAAAATGACTAAATGTAATATTGGCAAAAACGTGAGGCAAAAGTAAAAAAAAATTGCTACTTTTGCCATAATATTTGAAATATCTGCTATTTTGATTATTAACTTTGTGTTTTTTATTTATTTTAATTTTTATTAATTTATCTCATATGTACATATTAGATTAACTTTTGTCTATGATATTATTAAAAAAATCATTAAATTTTAATTAATTCTGATTCACTTTATTTTGAATATATTTTTAATTGCATACTATAGATTAACTATAAAATAGTTAACATAATCAGGATTCTATATTGGTAAAATATATAAAACTGAAATATCTAAAAATTAACTATCATTTCAAATAAAAGTTAGTACTTTTTGTTAAATATAAACATTGTTAATAACTTAAGTATATTTTAAGCATATTATAGGGAAGTATATAAAATCTATTCATTGTTTTATTATAACTAACTCAAAATAAATATAATTGTAATATATTATTACATTTGCTATAATAATGAAAAATCTAAAAGTTAATAGTTATAGTTAGATTCATGATTATTCTAAATTTATTAATATTATCATTGTATATATTAGAAATATATATTTTTACAACTCACTTATAACAAAAATGTTTGATAATTCTCTTTGTCTATAAATCTTTGCTCTAACGCTTTCTCCATCAGACTTCTTGTGCTAGGGCAGCAAACTATGGATGGCAGCCTGGTAGTCTTCTTGGACCACCCTTTCTCCTCAAGTATGATTTTGTCAAATCCTTGACAAGTTACTTCAGCCAAGTCAATTAGTAGTTTGACATTCATTTAGTCTGCCTGAATGCATGGAGACACATCCATATGCACATCGAATTATATCCTTTGTGGTTATGTCTCATACACCCTCTTGCTGGGGTTCGATTATCCAAACTTCAGTTTGCTCTTTAACTCCATTTGTTTGTTTAGCGGAACTTCTGAATGTTTATTTTCTCTGATTCCTAGGACTTCCTGGTCCTTTCATCTGTCTCTGTGCATGTATCTCACCTCTTTTACCTTTTGCTAAAACTCGGCATTACTATGTCCCTTTCGATATATCTGGTTTTAATATCTCCATACTGGTTTGGTAATGCTTATGTTGGTGCAACTTTCTTTTGTTTTGTTCATTCTGTTTGATCTTTTTTGATTTCTTAATTTGTTATTATTGTAGGAATAAATTTGAAATGGGAAATTTAAATTAATTAAATTAAATTTAAATCAAAATAGTGGCAGTTAAAATTGGTCAATTTAAACGATCTTGGGCTCATTCGATAGGGAATTCAAAATCAGTTGGACTTTATTATTGGTGGTACTATTTTATCGCATCCCTGGAGCGAGATAACTCGACTTTAATTAAACTCATCAAAATTCATTATAATTACACTCACATTAAACTCAAGTTATCTCGCTCCAGGGATGCGATAAAATAGTACCGCCAATAATAAAGTCCAGCTGATTTTGAATTCCCTATCGAATGAGCCCAAGATCGTTTAAATTGGCAAACTTTAACTGCCACGATTTTGATTTAAATTTAATTTAATTAATTTAAATTTCCCAATTTCGAATTTATTCCCACAATATTAGTTTTCCTCTTTTAATTTTCAATAATTTATGATTTTAATTATCAATTTCTGAATTACTTGAAATTTATATCTCTGGGGCGTCATTATCTTTTTTAGATGTTTAAATCAGTGGATTACTTCATTAATGCTATATCTTCCTCTGTCTTTATTTACTGCTTCTTGACGTCTGTAACATTAAATGATTTTTTCACTTTCTGATAGTATCCATATTCCTCTCGCTTTCTTACTCTATAATCTAGCCAGATCATGTCTGCAATTACCTCGATATGTGTTTTATTGTCCAAGTCTATTAGTCTGTGGTTCCTCACTATCTTCAAAAAATTTATAGGGTCTCCTGCTCTGTTAATGAGGTTGCAATTTTTCATGTGCAGGGAATTTACGAATGTTTTGTAAACACTACAATAGTGGCACTAAAATAAATATGGAAAACCAAAGCATTAACTAGACTGATACTAACCAAGTTATATAACTTGAAAATTGAGGAATAATTACCCAGTTTATTTACAATCATTTGGTATTTAAACTTCATGAAAAAATTTAACTTTCTATATTTCTAGTTTAATAGAAAGAAAATAAAGAAACATTGCATATTTATCTTCCTTAAATTCTATTGTGGGGATAAATAAGGAATTAAGAAAGCATTGAAATTGTGAAAAGTTTTAAAGCTTAAGAATAATAATAATATTTTACTATTATTAAAAATTATTTGTTAATAAACAGCATTTAAATAGTATGGCAAAGTTAAAAACTATGTTTAAAATCTTTTGAAACAATAGGAGCAAATAGCTGATTATTTTAAACAGCAGATTGATGTTTTTATAGAAGAAGAATTGGTTAAGAAATTGACAAACAGAAAGTTTACTGAGTTAACTTGATAATGAATAGACTAAACTTGTGAAATAGCAATTACACGAAGGAACAAAATTGAATTTGAATTTTAACTATCCCTAACTCTGAAAAGAATAAGGATAAAAAAAATATACTAATTTTTGGAAAAAATGAGAAAATTATTAAGAAAAACAATGTCAAAAAGAGTAGTAATTAAGTGAAAGATTGTGAGTAAAGAACAAAGATTAGAAGGGAAAAAATAATGATGCTTGAACAATTAAAGATTTACCATATTCTTATTGTTAAACCAATATTATGAACCTATTTTATTCTCAATTTACATTAATAAATAATAAGAAAACTATATGTTATCTAAAAGATATAGTTTGATCAAGATATCTATAAATAAAAGGTACCTAAATATCTAAAAAAAATATTTAAAATTTATATTAATATACGAAAAAGCAATCTCTTTATAAATACCACAATAAAGATAATTAATAATATATTATTTATAGTCCTGAAAATGATTATCAATAAATAAATATAAAAATCTTTATTTCCTTATAACTCTGTAAAAATTAATAATAAATATGTCAAAGAATTATTTATATAAACAAAGGAAATTCTTAACTCAATAAATTGCAAAGATATCATCTCGTCCCTTTTAAGAATTATTCCTGGACTGATTAAAAACCCGAATATCTTTTGGCAAAGAAAAAATGAAATTAACATATTACTGTTCTTGTAAACCACCTGAAAAGTAAAGGATTGAGAATTTATATAGTGAATTAATTGGTAAGAGAATGAGTATGTTTTATTTATCATAATTTGAATAAATAATGAGTCATGATAAGATATGTTTTTGTAATAAATGCTTCTTCTACACATTTCCATATTCAGGAGATCGGTGCTTATCTGATTCTTAATATATGTAACAACAGAAATTGACAATTATTTGCTTAATATGCTTAATTTAATTGGCAAGGATTTTTTTAATATATTTAATTATATAATTAAAATAGTTATCTTAAACTTTAATAAAATATTTTTAATTATTAATTATTAAAAATGAATTACTCAAAAAAAACATAATCCATTGTCCTAAATATAATTATTGATTAAAGTATAAGGGTAAAATAAGAATCCTCTATAATTTGATTATAATTGTGTAGTAATAAATTTAAATTTAGATAAAACATAAAGCAAATCGAATTATAGTTATAAATATTAACTGTTTATCGAGAATGTGTTTATTTCTCAAAATAAAATATAATATTTTCTCGATAAATCAATTTGATCTATTATAGTATTAACAACTTTGCGATAATGTTCATATTTTCATTATAAAATATTATATTATTTAATAAATTCTCTTTTATAAGGAATAAATTTAGTTATTCTCTTCAAATTATTAAATTTCATCAATAAAGTATGATAATGTTTTGTTTTTTTTAAAAAAATAAATAAGGATTTTTTCAAGCAATAATTGTTCAGATTCAAAACTATGGTGAAGCAAATGCTCCAGAGAACACGCATATTCTTTCCCAATATAAGAATTATCTAGGTCTTCGAGGATGCCACTCCACGTTATAAAATTGTTTAATAAAATCCAGTGAGATTTACAAAAGTTACTATACTTTTAGACACATAATTATTCTTCAGAGTCAAAACCATGTATGAGCTAATGTTCCGGTTCACGCGAAAATTATCTATACGCTGTCGTCGGAATACAACATTTAACATTTTCTTTTAGGATAAAAATCTACGTTACAAAATTTTGTCTCAAAATTCCAGTAACATTTGTAAAAGTTACTACATTTTTGTCACACAGTATTTGTTTAGAGACAAAACATCTGTTGAACTTCTGAAAATGACTACATATCTTGAGTTTCGGTGTTACACTCTTGCTCAGGAGCCCAAATTTAGTAGGAAAACATTGAAATAAAAATATATTATTAAGTTTAAATCATTAATTTCATATAAAGTAGCAGCTTAATTTTAGTGGATTTATAATAGTTTATTAATTAAGTACGAAGATTATTAGCTGACAAAAGTATTGCCGGAGATTAAAGATTAATAGCGCGTGTCCCAAAATTTAATGCTGCTAATCCATAAATATATATAAATTTAATCACTAAAATGTAATAAGAACAGGTTAAAATGGAAGCGTCAAGAGTATAAATGAATGATTTACTCAAATATAAACACTATTTATTAGTCTTCCTAGGACTTTTGCTAATAGTTGTAATTGCTTATAGTTGTAGTTTTTTAAGCTAGTTTTCTATTAACAAAACGTAAAAATCAACAGAAGAACACTTTAATCGCACTCAAAAACTCAAAACTCCTTAATGAAGGTTTTAACTGCTTTGATTTGTAAGTAATTTGTTATGGGTTGGGGTTATTACTATTTAATGCGAGACTCTAATTTCAAGCTTTTGGGGTCTATTTATAATGAAGAGTATATAGATTTAGTGTTTAAACTGCGATTTGGATGTGATATATACAGTGAATAATTCAAACCAGTTCTTAATTATAAGTTAACTGCACTGCTCTTTAAGCGAAGTCCATCAACTGTTCTCTCCCAGCCTTATAGCAGTATAACTAAAGTAATAATAGATTAATTCTAAGCCTTAGAGGAAGTCAAAGTTTCTATAGAAATATATTGACAATCAAATTAATGAAAAAATTTGAAGTATTGGGCTCACTTCTCTCTCGAGCAACGAGCTACTATGTTTCACCGCCAATATCCTGAGTTGAAGTTCTCTGCTTAGTCTATAGCCAACATCTATAAACGAAATGGTATCTCTTACAAAGGTGTTAATCGTATCAAGAGAGTAATTGATTTCTTTCTGCCATTTTACAACAACAACTTAAATTATATTTATAATTAAATGCAGAGAGCCTAATAGAATAATAATAAGTTTATTCATGCTGATGAGGCTGTGTTTACATTCAACACTTTCATCTAGAAGTCTTGGTATAAGAGACATAGCAACATAGAAGTATATGACTAGAAAGGCAAGGTATAAACAATGGCAATTCTTTGAGGAATTAGCGAGGATGCTGGTTTAGAAACTTATATTATTCATCTTCCTCTATTAAGACAGAGCAGTATATCAAGTTCTTACAATAGCTGAGAGAGAAATAGATTATACTGTTTGTTGATAATCTTTCTGTTCATAAGATTAAAGAAACAAGGAAGAGTTATGAACAACCTAGAATAACGCCAGTGTTCAACGTACCTTACAGTCCATAGTTTAATGGAATTGAGTTCTACTGGGGTATATTAAAAGGTCATTACAAGAAATTGCTGCTTTACCACTTGATGCATGACTTACCTATCGATGCAGTAGATTTTATAAAAATACTCAGCGAAGAGAGTAGATGATTTGTTGGCTTAAAAGTTGTGCTAAAGAAGGGAGAGTGAATGTATATAAATAAGTTTTGTTGTTAAAATTATGAATATATAAGTCAAATTTAAATAAACCCCAAAACCCCAAAGTTAAATAGGTTATATAAACTGGCAGTTAGATTTATAAAATATAATATTATCAATTTAAAATCAGAGGAATTAATGTAGAACTTTTAAGAAATGACTTAATTGAATCATTTAATTGTAACCTAATCATGCCAGGGATATAAATTGAGTTGTTTTTTTATATTTCTCATTCTTCAGTTTTAGCTTTATAGTCTATTATATAAAAGTTGATTTTTAATATTTCTGAACATTATTATTTCTATGGGTCCAAGTGAATGAATTGTTAGATATTATTTATTTACAATTTACTTGTTTTGCTTTAAAAAAGAGCTTTTTGTGATAATTCTACTATCCTTACATATTTATAACTGTCTTACTAATTATAAATTACATTCTAAATTGCTGGAATGTCCTATAATACAGATAGTTAAGTTTAAACTCTTAATTACTCAAAATAATTTAAAATCATTTATATTGGAATTGTAGAAGTTAATGACCAAATACTTAATTTTAAATATACTTACCATACAAGTTTACTAGTTGCCCTCTTCATTAGAAATCCCTTAGCATGTTTATGACTAGTTAGAAGTGCTATCTATAATAAATTCAACAATAAAACTAAAAATATAAGTTTTGTAAATACTTTTTCTAAATACTTAAAACTAGCTAACTAATCTAGTAATTTTATGAATTTTGGCAAATAAATATACTCGTATTTACAATAATACAAAATTCATATTTTAACTGTAGATTTCCATCAGAAAAGTAATTAAAAATTCTAGCAAATAAAAATAAATAGCAAAAAAACTTACCTAGTAGATGAGATTTATAAATTTAATCTAACTTTTATTAATTAAAGCTTAAGATCAAATCATAAAACGATAAAGAATAAACCAAAAATAGTTATGTTTCTAATTCATTGATATCATATTATCAATTAAACTATATGCTTAGATATTCTTTCAAAGAATTACATTTATATGAGTTAAATTTCACATATCTGTGAAGACTCTAAGCTCCAATTTGAGCGAAGATAAAATAATAATAGAATAAGTTATAATTACTATGATAATTTTTGTATATGCTATATATATATTCAATAAATATGTTTTATTCTTAATAACCGCACAGCTGTGCGGTTTGTCTATAAAAATTAAGGAACATAAATATTCTAGATATTTTTGAAAATCAAGTTCAGAAATAATTAATGGTTAAGAAATTTATATATAAACCGCACAGCTGTGCGGTTTATAGATTCTTAAAACTAAAAAGCATTGTTTTCATTGGTAATATTTATAAATCTAATATAGTAGTTATAAAATCATTATTTTTATAGTTTACACTTACTTTATTTATTTTGTATTTGATCACTTAAATGTGATTTGTTGCTTCATTCAATACGTAAATCGTTTGATTTTAATTTAATATTTTTATGATAAAATTAATTAGCCTTATTTTTGAGAGGTTTGTTTATCAATCGAGTCATGACTGTTACTATCTTATCGTTTTTAATTGTAATTGTTGAAGAGAGTTTTAGTTTTAGGAAAGTCAAATTTTTTAAAGATTCACTGCTTTAAAGGCATTTTGTAAAGTTGCTTGAAAGCATGATTAAGCCCAAGAATAGTCAAACTTTGACATTTCAAGCCCTAATTATCTTAAAAGTTCCACCTGATCTTATTTCTGAGCTCTAAAATTGATATTTCGTTTTATGTAAGAAAAGCATTTCTCAATAGGCGCAAGATCGAATTAGTATGGCCCTAAATACACAATAGGAACTTATAAAAGTCGAAATTTTCTCGTGACATATAAGCTTCTATGATAAGTTGCGTTGTCTAAAAGAAAAATAGTATCTTTCCTCCAGTTAGGTCTTTCAAAGTCAAGTTGCTAGATGAGATTGAGTAAAAAATTATAGAAAGTTTCGCTGTTTGTCCTTCCAACATTTAATTAAAAGTAAAAGGTGTTATCACTTCCAACAGCAGCTATAATATTGACTCCATACATCCTAACTAGCCTATCGGAATAGTTTCTCTAATTTTTCTTGCTCCAGCTTTTGTATTAGTATGACTATTACTAAAGACTGCTCTCGTCAATATTGATGATTGTTTTCTTCAATGTGAGTTGCTCAATGTAAAATTTAGCTGCTACTTGCCTCTAAAGTAAACAATCTGAAGAGTTGGTCCTTGTATCAATTAAGTAAACCTTTTTAAATGTGAGACCAAGGTTCTTTTTAACGATGCTTTTTATTTTTGAATAAGACAATCATAAATTGAGCTGCTCATGGATTGCACTTTGAAGCTGTGAAATAGATCTCAACTATTCTCCAGAAGAGCTTATTTTTTCTATAATAGTTTTTATACATGAAACCAGGCCTGAATCATTTATCTGAGAAGTTTGAATGATGTCTTAATTAAAACTTTCATCAATTAATAAACATTTTTCCAATTTATATCAAATCATCTTGAGCCTTTGGATTAAGTATGATTTCTTACACCCACTTTTACTAAAAAGAGTTTAAGCTTTTTTCTATTCTTATATCGATATATTATTATTTAAATTCCTATCACTTTTCAACTTGAATTTCTAAAAGTTAATATTAGTATTAGTTAAAATAGGAAAACTTACTTACAAATTAAGATTAATTTCTTAAGTAAGCCTCAAAATTCTTTAGATTCGCTTCACTATATCTCATTTTTTATAAGCTATTCAACTGTTGGATTTCAGTTAAAGTTTGGCCTTCATTGAAGCTTAATCTATCAACTTATTCTTTCAATGTTTGAATTTCTTTTAGAGATAGGACTCCGAGATGGGTTCTTTCATTTTAATTTTAACTCACTACTCTTCTTGGATCCAAAATCATAGTCGTATACTGCTAACCATCAATCAGGTTAATACAAGACTCTTCAAGCTTTTAGATTGAAGTTCTTGTTACTGTATAAATTAGTATTTAGTTTGGGGTTGTTAGCTATTTATGAATGAGCTGTGTCGATTAAGATAAGGGATTAGAATCCTCCTCTGTAGTTTATCCTAATTCTTGAATTTATGAGCTGGAATCTTCTTGATCATCACTAGTATCATGACCAGACTATTTTTTGAAATAATTTCTTATATCGTTTTATTCCATCAAAGATTTCTTTTTCTGTTCCCTATATATTGTTAGAGTTATTTAATTTTATTCAAAAATCTTTCTTTTCAAGAGTTTTCCTTATTAACTAAAAATTCTTACATTTTTCCAAAAATAAATTTTGTTAAAAGTTCTATTATTAATTAATATATTTTGCCTTAGATAAAGACTCTATTTCAAAACAACCTAACAATATTAAGAAATGGAAATGAACAATTAACTCCAACACATTCATGTCAACTAAGACAGAGAGAAAATAGGCTCCAAAAAAGAATTATATGACTTCCTATGCCAAGAGTGTGGGGCTTACTTGCCCAAAGTCAATTGCACAAATATCTACTTTTTCAGGAGTATACTGACTGGTGAGAAAGAGGTAAACCTTAGCATAATTAAATCGTTTAGTACTTGAAAAGATGTGATGTGGTGGTTGCAGTAGTGCCTCAGATTTAGGGGCTAACTGGGGATGATTTCCTTGAATATGCACTCTAAAAACCAAGCTTGCTTAAATATTTGCCATTCAAGCAGACTGGCTTCATCTTGATAAAAATGGATAACCGATGTCCTCATATCACTCGATACTCAAGGCATAAACGAAATGATCCTGAAAGCTAAATAAGACAGAAGACAGCGACTCGACCAATCATAAAACTCATTAGTGCACATGAAGCCCGAGTTCATTTCAGCCTTGAATGGCTCTCCAAACTATAGTGGTAAGATTATAATGGCAACATATTTCTGTAGTGCATAAAGGGAGCTCGGCCTATTTGATCAAGCAAAGCACAAAAAGAAAAGCCAGATAGCCTGTTCAAGAAGAGGAAAAAATTCAAGAGGCTAATAGCCATCCTTCAAAGAGAAAGTTTATGGACTAAAACAAAAGGGTCAGAGATGAAATGGGCATGATGAAGAACTAAATTGACGACTTGCTCAACTATAAATCCCTTGTATTGCAACTTCACGAGCAGGGAGTTATTGATGGTGAAGGCAAGGTCCAAGGGATGGACCCTACTTAATAGAATACAAACTTTATGATCTGAAAGTTTTAATTCCTCTTAATTTCACTAATAATGCTTAATAAAACCATTAATAATTATAAACTTAAAATATAATAAGTTTTACTTTAAAAATTAAAGTCTTTATTAAAAAAATATTTATTTTAATGTGCCAGTCTCAAACAATGATGTTTTTAAAATATTTAAGGAAAGTTAAGTTTGATGGTATATTTGTATTAGTTTTGTCAACATAATATAGTTTGTATGATGGGAGGAAAATTTCTAGATAAAATTACGCTCTTGATAAAAGATTGACTTGATAAGACTTTGTAAGAGTTTGTAACAATATTTACAAAAGACTTTTTTATTTTCTTTGAATTATAAGGCAATTAAGCTTCATTCTTAGTTTATTAGGGTTTCTCAATTTACAAGGTTAAAATACTCAAGTTTGAGTTTAAGTTTATAAATATTTATGACTAAATGAGATTTAATTATTATTTAAACTATTTGTGATACTATGTTTGAATTTGTAATATTTTTTAAAATAAATATAAGACTTAATTATACTTTGTAAGTTTTTATAACAATTGATACAAATTTAGTAATTTACGTTTTAATTTGAAACAATTTTGATTAAAAAATAATTAATAAAATTTATGCTATTTATAAATATAGAATTTTTATCTAAAGCTCCATTTGCTTCATTAATCTAAACTGTGACTATTTATAAATTTACCTATTTTAGTATACATGTTGAGTATAAAAGCCTTGTAGATAATAAGCTATATTAAGAATTTAAATGATCAAATAATTAAGTTCGTAAAAGTTGAAGTAAGATTAAGTCAGTAAATCTTCTGATATGAGTTACTAATCTCCTAAGTAAACCAAGGAGTCCCAACAAGATTTGTAGAATTGAGATATTGAACAAGAAGAAAACAAAGCTACAATTATTGAGCATATAAAAAAACAAGGCATTTTGGGGAACAAGCCTTACAAAGATGTGAGAATTGAATTATTGAAAAAATTCGG
>ARYC01009597.1:0-21780 GCA_000711775.1 Oxytricha trifallax | reverse complement strand
AGAGATATACACAACGATATGCCAGGGTTATATCTCAAGCATTAAAAGAAAGAAGGGAAGTATGTCTGTGAGTTCTGTGAAAAGCCATATTCTCATACTAGAGACCTCAAAGTGCACCTAAAGAAAATGCACAATTAAAGTTTTTTCTTTATTCATGAACCTACAGGGAATAGATTCCTCTAAAAGAGGAGATCAAGAAACCCAGTGGAGTCTCTTAGAGTTGAAGACTAGAAATAAGTTAAAATGAAGAAAGCAGTCAAGAACTTTCCAGTCACTGAGCTCAATAAAATCATGGTTAAAATAGAGGCAATGAAGATTCCCATATTAAAAATTATTGACTTAGATTCTTGCCTAGAAAGCTACCTCACTCTTGAAGATAAAATAGAGAAGAGAGTCATTACTGATGACTAATATGCTTACAAGATATATCCATTCAATTACTGCCTTGCTGATGACAAGTTCCAAATGGAATTTGCAAATGAGTATTATGCTCTTTAAAAGGCAAAGTTAAATGAGTGCAGGCATATCTTATAGCTTGATGCTATTTTACTTGGTAAAGATCACGTAGCCTTCAGCCTTCCATTACTTGAAATGACTTACAGAGAATTCTCATCTGACAATAGATGTCAGAGATAAATTGGCTAGATTGTATAGCAGATAGTTGAGGGGAGTGAAGAGCTTCACAAGCTAGGTTATGTTCATAGAGACTTAAAGCCAGAGAATATCATGTTGAATTTTCAGCCTCTTAGAGTGTATATTATAGACTTCAACAGAGCTCAAAGAGTGCAAGCCTCTGCATAAGGAAATGTATACGGTACTCTTGGATATTTTCCAGAGAGAGAGGATTGGAGAGATGGAGATACTTAATTGGATATCTGGGCTCTAGCAGTAATAATAATAGAGAGCGACATGCCAAGAAACGATTACTTTAGCTGCAGGGGTGAGAGAGATTGTAAGCAGAGAATCAAACAATATCTCGATAAAAATAAAATAAATGGAGGTCTCAGAGAACTTGCATACTCAACTATTATCAAGCAGCTAAGAGAATTAATAAACAATAGAAACAATTAAACATCATCTTAGAAAGATAAAATTCAGAGAACTGCTACATGACTCTAAGCTTATGTTTGTGAAATATTTTAAAACCTCGCTTGTTATACTCACTTAAAATACTAATATTTAAACATTAAACCGCTACATAAACCCTATTAAAACCCTAATAAAGTATGCACTAATAGTCTACTTTTATCAATCAAAAACTCAATCAAACTACTGAAAGGGTTTTGGGGTTTTGAATGATAAATTCAAGAAGTAAGTAAATTTATTCAATCCGAGCATTTTTAAAGAAATACACTCATCCTATTAACAACTGTTCAATTAAATTAGTGGAAATTTGGAGAGAAATTGAATGATAAATTAGGTAATTTTTTACCAATAATAAATGATATAATTGATTTTGTTTTATTTCATTTTATTATAATTAGCGTGACATGGTATGCATACCAAATGTATTATCCTTGCATATTTTATAATCTTTGATACATTTATTTTTAGGCAAGCCAGCAAATTGAATATTTCTAAATATTTAGCTTGCAATATTTACAGTTATACAAACAAGTAGACTATGCCATATCTGAACTTGAAGCTTTATAAGCATGATGAAATGAATATTTATTCTAATATTCACTTTAAT
Organism: Oxytricha trifallax; assembly: GCA_000711775.1. Taxonomy (NCBI): domain Eukaryota; phylum Ciliophora; class Spirotrichea; order Sporadotrichida; family Oxytrichidae; genus Oxytricha; species Oxytricha trifallax. Next base: position 20,087 of record ARYC01009597.1, on the reverse strand, counting down.
AGTAGAAACATGGTTCCTTATTAGCCACAAGAAGAAGACAAGAAAAATATACCATATTTATTTTAGAGATCCTTTAATGTGTGAATATCTATTCATATAATATTTTTAATTATCTATAACTTTTATTTTTCATTATATCAATGTAATCGTTGTCTATTCAAAGCTCAATCTCTTACAGCTACATGATTCAAATCAACTGTATCAATAGGCAAATTACGCTTAAAAATATTTAACAGCAGTTTTTTTTTAATTTTCGTAAATTAAGCTTCGATAGAACTCAGTCTCAAAGGAACTTTTTACACATGAGACATATTTTACTATTCATATTTTCTTTGACTCCTTCGTCTTATGAATTGAAAGGTTGTCAACAAAAATGATGATCTTTTAATCGTTGTTTTTATCTCTTATTTTATATAAGAACTCTTTAAACTTATCTCACTTAATAGAACAAGGCTGAATCACATAACTTTCTATGCCAGAATCTAAACTAATAGCAAAAAAACTGCACGAATAACAACCTTTACATTTTTGTGGTAGACTTTATATTATCATATTTTTTTCTAAAATAACTTGTAGATAAATGCGTAGTGAGTGAACACAGACAGATTCATCAGTGTGTAAGAATTTGTTGTTAGGCCAATGGATAAAATCAAGTATAGATAGTTTAAAATATTTCTATATAATGGCACTGTAAAATTAATCGCTCTAACTCTGTTGACAGTCTTGAATAAAATTCCATTTCTCTAGAAATATTTTATATAGTCTAAGGAGATATAAGCATGTTAGGATACTAACAATGAAATATCAAATCTCAATGTCTAGTGGAAATCGTGCCAGCGACTTTTAAAACTTTAGAAACTCTCATGTAATCAATATGACCATGAAAGTACATATACTTTCTTGCAGGATGTTTATCGTCCCAGAACCTAAATCTTAAAAGTGAGCAAGCAGTTTTACCTAACAGATGAGGCAATCTTGTGTAAAAGCTTTGCTGTAGCTGCATAATTAAATATAGTTTTAATTATATTATGTTAATCTATAAAAGGCATGACTTTCAAAAATGGAAGTTCTTAACAGACTTTTGATAAATCTAAAAGGAATTTTCTAAACAGGCACCCCATCTTCTATAAGGGTAATACTCCGTAAAATTAATATTTTGTACATAATTTTCAGGATTCTTAAGATTTCTTGTTTATTCCTTTAGGAAGTTAAAGTCAAATCGTCAAAGATCGAGTAGAATTCTCCTATCAAATCTTAATTCAAACAGTAAATTAAAAAATTTCTAATCATTAAAAATACCCAAAATTTTGCTATTTCTATTTCTAATTTTCCAAATTAACCTAATTTCTCTATTTACCCTTAAAATATCCCACTCTAACTAAGCCAAAAAATATAATTAAGGGCTTTTGGGGATTTGATTAATGTAGTTACATATCGGATAATATTTTAGTTATTATATAAAATATTTATACAATAAAGTTGCTTCTGGTCTTAAGTGCTATACATTATTTCATTGGGGAAAAAATTTATCGGTTAATTTGGTAAGCTGTTCTGGTCCTACACTGGAGAGCATTATTTCAATGTTTCATTTATAATCGATGAATTATCATTTGAATTCTCTTATTATAAATTTGTTTACAATTAAAACTTCTAATATTATGAATATTAATTAAAAATACAATAATATTCAATATGGTCTTAGTGGTCGAGATCCTCTTCTTCCAAATCATTATTCATTTAATAATTCTTAAAGAAAGTTGATTTTCTAGGAGTATAAACCCGAAATTCTTTATTTTTTGGAAAATTAGAAATATTTAAATACATCAATGATAAATCCATTTTAAATATTTTAAGCTTAGTATTGACTAATTTCTTTATGAAATAACTAAATACAATTCTTTACTATAAATAAATTGGTGCAAAGTTCTTATAGAATAATGCCCAACAGTTAGGCCATAGATACTGTACCTGATTTATTTAGCCATTAATTAAATTAATTTTACTTTTGGTAAAGAACATCACTAATTTAAATCACTGAACAGTATCTCAATCAATGGGTAAATCTAAACTGAACTTAAATAATTTATTGCTTGAATAATTATTTTATATTGATTTTAGTTAGTTAAAGATTTTTTCAACTTTTACTACAAATCATCAATAATTAATGAATAACTTAAATAATCATCTTAAATCTTAAAGAAAATACAGATAATTTGCTTATTTGACTTCTACAATTATTTGTGCAGCACTTTGTCTAAAAATTATTTATATTGAAATGGATGCTCAGATCTCATTACTTATGAAAAGAAAGATTGGAATTTTTTGAAAATAATTTTTCAAATATTTAAAGTTTAAATTTTATCCCATAAAAAGGAATTATTTAAGAAGAGGTGTTTTTATTATATTGTTATCAAGTAAAAAATAAAGCCATCTATTGGATGTGTGGAAATTGCAGTTATAAACCATTCAACACTCATTTATCAATTCTTGAATATTAAAAATCAATAGTTTCAAATCTTAATAAAAAGTAAATATGCTTTGTTTTTAATTCACAATTTATTTTTTATAAAAATGTCTTAATTAATAATGGGAGTGAATCTTTCAATAACAAATTAAAGCTGATAATAATGTTTTGATTTAAAAAATAAGACTCCTTTATTTTCTATATATCAATAAAATTCTCTTGTTTTAACTGTTTCCCAACAACCTAATTTAATCGTTAATAATAATTTTACTTAAGAGTTTTTTACTTTTAAGTGCCTTTGGGGATGCCCTCTTAAATTGATATTTTATGTTTTCTTATTGATTTCTTTCTATCTTGCCATTTATTTCTATTAGAGACTCTCTCTATTTTTACCTATTTAGTAATGTGAAAATGTAAATCAATTTTATAAAAATATTTTAAGATTTTTGGTTAAAAGATAAATTATTGGAATTAATCAATATTGTATATGAATTTTATGAAAATCAAAAATTGTCATTATCATTAATTAATACAGACATTTATTACATTGTTATAAATAAAAATGGATCTGGTCCATCTAAAACAACAATAGCATTTCAAAGCAAAGTAAGTTTTATTATCAATTTTTAAACTCAATTTCCATTAAATTTACTTACATTTTTGTTTTTAGATACATACTAAACCTAATCTTTGAAAAATGAAGATAAAATAACTTCTGAATATAAGAACTAAAGGGAAAGTTAAAAATTCAAGGGATTTATACGATGAATAAACATGAATGCAAATTACGCGCTGGGAAACAATACATCACATTATGCATACAAAATAATTTTACATACTAGCTCCGCTCAAATAGAAAAATTTGAGAAAAACTATATAAATAAAAATGGACTTAAAAATAAATAGGGGACAGTTAGTAAATTATAGAAAACATATATACAAATGCACTCGTTTTTAAGACATTTTATGCTACTAATTGTAAATATAATTAAGTTTTAAAATATACGGCAGTTTTTTGTATTTTTGATTTATACAATTTCCTATTCTTTTGTATTTTAGCAATAATATCTTGAGATGAGTAAGATTTACGTTTATATTCTTTTTGAATTTATTCTTATTGATTAATTAATATAATTTTTTTTCTCTCTAAATTATTTTAAAGGTATATTAATATACTGTAATTATATAAATTATTTAAATTATCTTAATTTATAAATTTAACGTTTATAAATTAATGTTAAATTTGTCTACCCGAATATTTTCGATTTAGACTTCCCCATCTCTGATCTTCAATTCTTCAACATCACTTTCATGATTAGAATATGAGCCAAATGGTTTCTATTCTATTTAATTGTCTCCATTAATTTAGAAATTGAATTCTGATTTATTTTTCTATGAGGATGACTAAATAATAAAGATGAGAACGATTGAGAACGAAATTAAGAAAATTGAGAATATTAATATTTTTAAATTATTTGTTTTGTACGAACTTACATTTGCAAGGGCGGTGAGTTAAATCTTATTAATACCAGATGGGTGAGCGGCATGTCTTTGCAACATAAATAACTATGGAGGGATGCTATAACAAAATTTATATTTATGAATTCTATGTGATAGGACTATAAAAAAATAAATTTGATAAGATAATGCTTTAGTAATTTTTTGGAAATTCCAAATTAGTTTGGTCCTGGTTGAGAGAAAAATGAGAGCTGTGCAATTTTTATTATTGCTAGTACTGAGAAGTTTAGTGTGGATTAGACTTCTAATCGTTCATTACATCTTCTTCACTTATCTCATCTGAGTTGTCTTGTTCACTCATTATCAAGTCATATTTAAACCTTTAAATTCTAACAATTAAATAATAATAAGCAATTTTTAAAAGTAGGAAAAAATATATATAAGAAATAAAAGAATAACCAAAGATAAAATTTTTGAATATATTTATTAACAAATTTTAAATTAATGAATTTTAACATAACAGCTTTTTTTAGGTTAAACTTTCTATAGCTCTGTTAAATAAATTAATTATAAATATTGAATAAGTTAAAAGCTATAAAAATGCAACTTTTTAATATAAATTTATGCAATCAATTAAATTTGTGAGTTATTTTAATATAAAATTGATTTCTTTATTTAGCTTATATCCTTTTAAAAAAATTATGAAGAAACATTCAAGTAATAATTCATTGTTAATAATTAAGAAGCGGAGTTTCTTATTAACTTTTCTAAATTGAAGAGTATATAGTACTTTTTTATTGGAGTTACTTTTAGCTTATTATATTTTCCTTTGATATCTAGAAAAGTGGATGAATAAGATATAAAATATCATGATTATCTATTAAAAATGGTCTTTAACTCTCATTTATTTCATAAATTTAATATTAAATCAAGCTATTTAGCATGCGAGTAATATCATCTATTTATCGATTTATGTACTTCTCTTTTTTTCAATTAATAGGAATAAGTTTGAATCCAATAGTTTATTCATAAACATTAAAGTATATTAAAATTTAGGCAAGATATAAAACTCAAATTTAGCCTTACCATACATAAAATAGAAAAGATATACACCATTTAAATAATTAGCTTTATATTAAAAAAACCTACTGGATTAGATTTTTAGTTGAGAAAAATTGATTAAAACTTTACAATTTTTATTTATAAAAGTTAAATAAATCATTATTTTATATTATTTAAAGAATTACTAAATTATGATATAATTTATCAGAAGCTATTTGAATTATGATGTTCAATCAAATTGAGTTATTTACTAACCTTCAGCTGAGAGAAAGTTATACTCTAAAGTATACTATATATGATTTAGTCTCACCATAAAAGTATATTTATGTTTAAGTTTAGAATTAATCACTAATTTATTACAACTATGAGCTTAAAATAAATAGAGGTTTTATAAATTAGATGCCCATAAGAAAACCCTAATTTTTCGTATTATCACTTAAACCTACATGAACTCAAATAAAGAATGAGAAAGCTTTAGAGTTTTTACCTCAAACATACAAGAGTAATACAACAAAATTTAAGCTTTAGCATTTTAACAATGTTTATTTTTTCATTTATAGTTGTTTAGTCATAATTTTTTTATAGAATTTCATTTTAAAAATGTTTTGAATGTACTATTTTATTTAATATAATATATCTAGTAGTACTATCACCTACACTAAATTAATCCTCATAAAATATATATTTCACTTTTTGGCTTTATTGATATTGAGTAGTATTCAAAGGCAACCTAAAATAAAATCATATTATAGCAGTAATAAGGTGGAAAAATCTTCTAATATTTTAATAAATAGAGTATGTAGAGAAAGTAAATTGTTATTTATAAAAAACAATTTGATTAAAATATGTTAAGATAATCAAAAAAATAGTGTATTATACACAAAATAAACAGTATTAGCTAGAGAAAAAGTTATTCTTGCTTAAGGTTAAATAAAAAAAAATTTCTAAATAATAATGGCTTAAATTAACGAAAGTAATTACCAATAATATTACGGATTAAAATTAATAAATTTTTATAAAATGAAATTTGAAAATTACTTCAAATTTTGAAAATTAGCAAACTTCATTTTAAAAATATAAACGACCTAAATATCACATAAAATAAATACAAATACCATTTTATATAAAAGATTCTTGAGTATTAATTCTGAGGAAAATTATAAAAACTAATTTATCTAATATAATATTTTATAATGCTAAAAATACCTAAAAATGGAATAACTTCCTTGAATTATTTTAGCAAAACAAACATTTTAGGCTATTATACATTACTTTATAATATTAAAAATTTTAGATTTTTAAGTTAAATTTATAATCTACATGTGTAGGTTAAATAAACAATAATTTATATATTATTATTATTTAATACTTTACAGAAATTAAAACTGTGGGACTTTATCCAGTCATTTAATGCAAAAAGATATAATTTCAACTATTGGGCACCTCTATCAATTTTGGAGCTGCCATTATAATAAAATATGATTGTATTAATTAATTAAAATAAAAAAGTATATACTCTTTGATTATTTGTAATGAAAATTAATAATTCAAAACAAAATTTAAATAAATCAATTAATATGTAGATTAAATTTTAATAATTTATATATTAAATCAAAATGAGAATAGAAATGAAAAAGAAAATTATAGATAGTTCTTATTTAGAGGTTAAGGAATACGATATACACTATATAAAATCCAACTATGAATAGCTCTATTATTCGAAAAGATATGATAATTTCTTCATTATCTAGTTAGTAACTATGAATCATTTATATATCATCCTTATTTATATCAAATAAAATAATAAATATTTTTAAAAAAGACATTTATAATACATTTTTCCCATTAACATTAAGGCAATGAAATTAATATTTAAAGAGTAATCAAGATTGAGAATAAAAATTTGATTCTATAATTATCTTTATTCATATAAAAAATTACATTACTTCATCTCTTAAGTTAAATTCCAAAGTAATTAATGAATTTGAGGGTTATATTTAATCTTTATGTTTAAAATATCGTATATTAACAAATAATTGCTTCATTTTTTGTAGTTGTAATAATTAAATTTAAAATTTAGCAGGATTATATTAAACTCATTCTATAATAAATTGTTAAAAATTTATTACAAATGAGATGCCATTTATTATCAGATTCAAAACCCCAAACCCCTTTCAGTAGTTTGATTGAGTTTTTGATTGATAAAAGTAGACTATTAACACATGCTTTATTAGAGTTATAATAGGGTTTATGTAGGGGTTTAATGTTTAAATATTAGTAATTTAACTGAGTATGTGAGGGTTGGGGTCAGTTTATGACAGTGAGTATATAGATCCATTATTTAAGTTGGGATATGGATGTGATCAATATAGTGAATAACTCAAGCCTGTTCTGAATTATACGCCTATAGTAAGGCTGCTCCATAAATCTCCGGCAACTGTTAGGTCTCACTGTCTATAAACATCGAATTTAAAGAGATAGCATCTCAATTCTAAGCCTAAGAGACCCTTAAAATTTAAGCATCATCATGTTGATTATCTTATTAATGATATAACGCTTTAATGGTGTGCTAATTTCTCTCTGGCCTAGAGGGCTGTGATGTTTCATTGCCAATTTCCTCAGCTTCACATATTTGCTTAATCGATAGCTAACATATATAAAAAGAACGGAATATCTTACAAACCAGTCAATCGCATTAAGAGAGTGATTGACTTTAATGTTCCATTTTATAAGACTAATTTAAATTATATATTCGATTAAATGCAGAGGTCTTAAGAGCATATTATAAAGTTCATACACGCTTATGAGGCAGTATTTACATTCAATACCTTTATATCAAGGTCATTGTACAAGTGGTATAGTAATATGACTAAAAGGTTAAGGTGTAAACTCATGCTTTTCTTAGTGGAATAAGTGAAGATAGTGACTTCAAGATCTATGTTATCCACTCTCGTTCTATAAAGACTGAATAAAATTTGATTCTTGCAATTACTATGAAAGAAGTACACCGACTAAGAGATTATTCTGTTTGTACATAACTTATCTGTTCATAAAACTAAAGACTCAAGGAAGGAATATGAATGGCTAAACATAACACCTGTATTAAATGTTTCCTTACAGTCCTCAGTTCAATGGAATTGAATTATATTGGGGGTTAATGAAAGGCCACTAAAAGAAACTTCTACTCTATCACTTAATGCACGACTTGAAGATAGATACAGTCGATTTTATAAAGAGTGCTGCTAAAAGAGTCAGCGATGATAAAGCTAAAGTATGCGCAAGAGAAGGTAGATTTTGTGTTTATAAATAAGTATTAGATTTAAACGAATGAATAAGTTCACATATTAAATTTGCCCGTAAAGGGATTTGGCTTCTCTTTCTTTTCTTCCTCTTAAGGCCTGTGTTTCTTCTCTTAGTACCAGCATGTTCATCTCTTCTGGCTTTTATAAATCTTTGAAGAGCCTCTTACTCAATTCATGTTTTACTTGAGACTTTCTCTCTCTGTTTAATTTGCTGCGCTCTTTCATCAAGTATATAGCAGTACCAGGTTTTTCTATAAAGTTAGAAGACTAAGCTTACTTGAGATGAAAGGATGCTTTTGAAGTTCCTACAGCCAGGTATCACTTATTTTAATACCTTGCTTCTCTTTTTCTTCAGGAGAGATGCTGTATCGTTTCTTGTGCGCTTCTTAAATAACTTCATTTAAGTACTCAGGTTTCAGAGTTGCAAGAACACCAAAGAAGAAGTTTCTCTCTGGCAACTTATTAGAGAGCTGTAGCTTTGATGGAAGGTAGAGAGCTACGTCTGGATCACTCATAGCATCGTCATATAGGTTTGTCACTGATATTTCATGGTTGTTAGGTATCTCTATCATCCTAATTTCATTAGACTTAAAAGCTTTTTTCTCTTCACTTAGTAAGGGCTTTTAAGAATGAGATTTTAGTTCCTTCCTGGGTTGGCAAGAACAATCCAATTATGGTTAACATATTAGTATTTGATAAAAGCTTACCTTGCTATACTAAATATCTATAGAGGTCCTTCTTACTTCAAAATTTTCCTTTCAAATCTTGAGATTGAATTCTCTTAATTCAATCATTCATAGATTCCATCATGATTCCACTTTCTATAAATGTTAATGAAATTTAAAATTATTGATATCAATTCTAAACTTACTATTATATTTTAATACTAAATAAAGAGATCCGCCTGGAGGTCAACCTGAATAAGTTAGGAAGAAAAAGATGGAGGAACTTTCTCTAAGTTTCAGAGTTTGACTTCCATTTTTATCAAACTCTCTCCACTAATTTGCTCCTTATAATAACTAATTTAATTAGGTGGTGCTCCTAATTTATTTAAAACTTAATTAGGAGGTTAATAAAAGTTTAAAACCGTATTAAGTGGTACATTAAAAATTAAATTTTAAAACCTCCCCTCCTAAATTTACAAGAATAGCTTTAGAAGCACAACCTAACATAACAAAACTTGTTTAGGTGCTTATTAATGTATAAAATTGATGAATTAGTATTTAAATTATCCATAAAGTATAGATAGAAAAACAATTGTCTTTCACTCTGTTATTAGTAGATCTTTACAAGTCCTTATAGACTATGGTCTTACTTGTATATACATGCAGAAAATAAACAACTTATATTATTAAAAGTATTTATAAAATGAGCGGCAACTTATTTAGAAAAGCGGCATTGCTTGGCATTAGCCAGTAAAAACTTTCATTCATGGGTAAAAAAAGGTTTAGACTTGCGATGCCTCAAACCAATATGAACCTGAGATTCTTGAACCTTAGGTCTCCAACTTTGAATATCATTTAAATTATTAAATAGAGATGAAGAGTCAAGAGATTTAGTGGGAAGCCCCAATAAAAGTGGTTGAAGTGGAGGAAGAGAAAAAATAAAGAAAGGTAGAACATTTTTGGGAAGTTTGTGAGAAAAACCTCACCTATAAATCTGCTCTCAAACGTCATATTTTAGAGCAGTACTTAAACAAGCCAAGCTTTATCTTAAGCACGATAAATTGTATGGAAAATACTTCTGCCCTTACTGAAATAAACATTATAATCACTCAAGAGATCCAAAAGTTCTTCTTGAAAACATCATGGCAAGAAGTTTGAAGTTTTATACCCTGAGACCGGTGAGGCCTTCCTTTAAAAAAGAAAACTATGAGACCTCTTAGAGTCACTGGAGAAACAAGCTAGAGAGAAAATAAGCTCATCATAGCAGTGAGACACCTCCCTGCCTCAGAGATAGTAAAAATCACTTTTAAAATGTAAGCTTTTATGTTACCAAATTGAATATAATTGATCTTAAAGAGTGCAATGGAAGTTTTCTTATATTAGAGGACGAGTTTGATAAAAAGATAATGACTGACAAGCAGTTTGCATACAAGATATATTCATTCAACTAATTCAGATGTGATGACAAATTTCAAATAAAATTTGTCAATGAATATCAAGTTCTAACTAAGGCAAGAAGTTAAGATATCATGTATATAATTTAGCTTGATGCAATTTTGGTTGATCAAACTCATGCAACTTTTCGCCTACCTCTCTACCAAAGGATATTGAGAGATTATATTTAAGATTAAAGGATTCCAAAGTAGATCAATTTTATTCTTACAAATGTTTGCAGAGTCATTAATTAGTTGCACTCTTTAGGCTATGTGCACAGAAATTTAAAGCCTGAAAACTTTATGCTAGATTTTCAACTCTCAGAGAAGTAATAATAGATTTCAATAGGTCATAGAGAGTTGAGGCTTCAGGATATAGCAACGTCCTAAGTACTTAAAGATACATTTTAGAGAGGGAGGACTGGAGAGATGAAGATATCAAGTGAGATATTTGGGCTTTTGCAGAAATAATTATTGAATGCGACATGTCAAGAAAAAATATTATAGCTGTAAAGGTGAGAAAGATTCAAAGCAATGTATACAGTAGTATCTAGATAAGAATAAGATCAAAAGAAAAATAAAAGATATGGCTGAGCAGATAATCTTAATTCCAAACCACAGATCTGAACAAACAATAGACTAAATGATCAATTTGATAGGAGATATACAATTTAGAAAGTTAGCAAATGATGCCCAGATACTGTTTGAATGATTATTAAATATATAACTCCTCTATTGCACTAAAATTTACAATAAATTTTAACACTAATCCATTATTTAAGCCCTATTAAAACCATAATAAAGTATGTACTAAAAGTCTACATTTATCAATCAAAAACTCAATCAAATTGGTTTTGGGGTTTTGGTTATGTCTATTCTTTAAATTAATTTAATAATAATTCATTATCTGTCCTAAACTATATATTATTATATTAATTTAAATTTGACATGAGATATATAAATTAAAAATTAATATTTACCCAATAAAGTTTAACTTTATTGAAATATATTCCGGAAGAAAATTCAAAAAGATTAGTTAAATACCTAATACAATAACACAAACACATCTATGTTAGTTTGAAAGAAAAAACTATTTTATCAATAATCAAAATCTTAATGTATTAAAAATAAATAAATTAAAAATTTTAACTAAAATAAATAAGTATAATATTATTTATTATAAAGTAATGTATATGACTAAAGAAAAAGTAAAGTAATAGCTGTTGGAAGAATAAAGTATGTAATTAATTTAAATTATACTTAAGCATATAAAAATTATATTTAAAAAAAATATATTATTTAAAAATACTATAATTAACAAAAGAAATAATAAAAAATATAATAAAAAATAGTAAATATTTTGAATTATATTGAAATTTAAAAAAAACATATATATAATAAAATATATTATTGATAATATAAGGTTACGAAAGTTGGACACAGATATAAAAAATATTAGAATTTAAACTCGCATTTTCATTTTTTATTCATTGCTTTCGAACCTCAAACCTTTGACATTTTCATGAATCTATGATACTTGTTGAGGTCTATATTTTTACCGGATGGTCAATATTTCTTAAACTTAACACTCTTATAGTTTAAAACGTGCTTGACAATAATATAAAATAAATTTGAATTTAAATTCGCTTTTATATTTTTTATTCATTGCTCTCGAATCTCAAACCTATGATTTATTCATGAATCTATGATACTTGTTGAGGTCTATATTTTTTAAACCGGATGGTCAATATTTCTTAAACTTAACACTCTTATAGTTTAAAAGCGGGTGCTTGACAAGAATAAGAAATAAATTTTAATTTAAACTCGCATTTTCATTTTTTATTCATTCAAAACCCCAAAACCCCTTAATGAGGTTTATAAGTTCTTTGATTGATGAGGGTAATGTTGGGGATTAGGGTTTTTTTTACATTTGAAGCATCAATTTCACTCTAGTAATGAAAATATGAAAGTATTATTCAATCAATTTTTTTATGCTATACTTAATTGTTTTCATATTTATGTATAAGTTATAGCATTTTTATTTGAAAAAGATGAGTTTTGTATGCATTTTTTTCAACTTTTAATTTTTTCATATGTTATCACTTTTATGGATGGTTTTTATGATGTTAGATGATTACATCATTTCAGAAATTTGGCATTTTTGCAGAAATATTTTCGAAATTTCCATTTTATGATCTTTTCTAATTTAATAAAATATTTTCATTTCCTTTTGCTTTCTTACTGTATTTACATATTTAAGTCCAGTATAAAAGAATTTTGTTAGTTGAATATTGTTTAAGTGGAAAATATGCATAAAATGAGTGATTTTAAGGCATCTGAGTGATACATAATGAACATGTTTTAGTTGTAGAATTATTATATATGGAAATCAAACTTTAAATTTTGTATTTCTTATTTGACTTAAATTTTAGACACCTATTAAATATGGCCATCTTATAGAAGGTCAATCATGTAGAGATATGTGGAGAAAGTTTGCAGAATCTGAAACAATTTTCAGAGATGGATTTCCATTTTAACCTATTAAATTTTATTAAATTAGTACTAAATTTGTTTAAATTTAATTAGTACCGGTACTAAAATAGTTAAATTTTAATTGGTACCAAATTAATAGTACCAAAACTTAATTAGTACCTAGTTTTAAGCTAATCAGGTTTTAATGGAAAAGTTCCAATTTGGTTTAAAACCTAATTAGAAACATATACAAAATAATTAAAACTATATTGATACCAAAACATTTTTAAAAATGGAGTACCTTAGAATTAAGAAATGAAGTTTTCATAAAAATTAACTATTTTAATTATCTAAGAAAAGCAAGCAAATAATTTTATATCATTAAAATTTCCAAAGTGGAATAATTTTTAGATAACATTTACATAGATGTAGTAATGATAAAAATTAAAAGATAACGAATCTCAACCATGAAAATAAAAAATGATATTGAATCTATCAACAATAATGAAATCAATCAAAAAGAAACCCTAATCCCCAACATTACCCTCATCAATCAAAGCACTAATAAACCTCATTAAGGGGTTTTGTGGTTTTGATTGCTCTTAAACCTCAAACCTTTGAATTTTTCATGATCTATGATACTTGTTGAGGTCTATATTTTTAAACCGGATGGTCAATATTTCTTAAACTTAACACTCTTATAGTTTAAAACGTGCTTGACAAGAATAAGAATTAAATTTGAATTTAAACTCGCATTTTCATTTTTTATTCATTGCTCTCGAACCTCAAACCTATGAATTATTCATGAATCTATGATACTTGTTGAGGTCTATATTTTTTAAACCGGATGGTCAATATTTCTTAAACTTAACACTCTCATAGTTTAAAACGTGCTTGACAATAATAAAAAATATATTTGAATTTAAACTCGCTTTTAAATTTTTTATTCATTGCTCTCGAATCTCAAACCTATGAATTATTCATGAATCTATGATACTTGTTGAGGTCTATATTTTTAAACCGGATGGTCAATATTTCTTAAACTTAACACTCTTATAGTTTAAAACGTGCTTGACAAGAATAAGAAATAAATTTGAATATAAACTCGCATTTTCATTTTTTATTCATTGCTCTCGAACCTCAAACCTTTGACATTTTCATGAATCTATGATACTTTTTGAGGTCTATATTTTTTAAACCGGATGGTCAATATTTCTTAAACTTAACACTCTTATAGTTTAAAACGTGCTAGACAAGAATAAGAAATAAATTTGAATTTAAACTCGCATTTTCATTTTTTATTCATTGCTCACGTACCTCAAACCTATGAATTATTCATGAATCTATGATACTTGTTGAGGTCTATATTTTTTAAACCGGATTGTCAATATTTCTTTAACTTAACACTCTCATAGTTTAAAACGTGCTAGACAAGAATAAGAAATAAATTTGAATTTAAACTCGCATTTTCATTTTTTATTCATTGCTCTCGAACCTCAAACCTTTGACATTTTCATGAATTTATGATTTTTGTCGAGGTCTTTATTTTTTAAACCGGATGGTCAATATTTCTTAAACTTAACACTCTTATAGTTTAAAACGTGCTTGACAAGAATAAGAAATAAATTTGAATTTAAACTCGCATTTTCATTTTTTATTCATTGCTCTCGAACCTCAAACCTTTGACATTTTCATGAATCTATAATACTTGTTGAGGTCTATATTTTTTAAACCGGATGGTCAATATTTCTTAAACTTAACACTGTTATAGTTTAAAACGTGCTTGACAAGAATAAGAAATAAATTTGAATTTAAACTCGCATTTTCATTTTTTATTCATTGCTCTCGAACCTCAAACCTTTGACATTTTCATGAATCTATAATACTTGTTGAGGTCTATATTTTTTAAACCGGATGGTCAATATTTCTTAAACTTAACACTGTTATAGTTTAAAACGTGCTTGACAAGAATAAGAAATAAATTTGAATTTAAAACTCGCATTTTCATTTTTTTATTCATTGCTCTCGAACCTCAAACCTTTGACATTTTCATGAATCTATAATACTTGTTGAGGTCTATATTTTTTAAACCGGATGGTCAATATTTCTTAAACTTAACACTGTTATAGTTTAAAACGTGCTTGACAAGAATAAGAAATAAATTTGAATTTAAACTCGCATTTTCATTTTTTATTCATTGCTCTCGAACCTCAAACCTATGAATTATTCATGAATCTATGATACTTGTTGAGGTCTATATTTTTTAAACCGGATGGTCAATATTTCTAAAACTTAACACTCTTATAGTTTAAAACGTGCTTGACAATAATATAAAATAAATTTGAATTTAAACTCGCTTTTTTATTTTTTATTCATTGCTCTCGAACCTCAAACCTTTGACATTTTCATGAATCTATGATACTTGTTGATGTCTATATTTTTTAAACCGGATGGTCAATATTTCTTAAACTTAACACTCTCATAGTTTAAAACGTGCTTGACAAGAATAAGAATTAAATTTGAATTTAAACTCGCATTTTCATTTTTTATTCATTGCTCTCGAACCTCAAACCTATGAATTATTCATGAATCTATGATACTTGTTGAGGTCTATATTTTTAAACCGGATGGTCAATATTTCTTAAACTTAACACTCTTATAGTTTAAAACGTGCTTGACAAGAATAAGAAATAAATTTGAATATAAACTCGCATTTTCATTTTTTATTCATTGCTCTCGAACCTCAAACCTTTGACATTTTCATGAATCTATGATACTTTTTGAGGTCTATATTTTTTAAACCGGATGGTCAATATTTCTTAAACTTAACACTCTTATAGTTTAAAACGTGCTTGACAATAATAAAAAATATATTTGAATTTAAACTCGCTTTTAAATTTTTTATTCATTGCTCTCGAATCTCAAACCTATGAATTATTCATGAATCTATGATACTTGTCGAGGTCTATATTTTTTTAACCCGGATTGCGTCAATATTTCTTAAACTTAACACTCTCATAGTTTAAAACGTGCTTGACAATAATAAAAAATATATTTGAATTTAAACTCGCTTTTAAATTTTTTATTCATTGCTCTCGAATCTCAAACCTATGAATTATTCATGAATCTATGATACTTGTTGAGGTCTATATTTTTTTAACCGGATGGTCAATATTTCTTAAACTTAACACTGTTATAGTTTAAAACGTGCTTGACAAGAATAAGAAATAAATTCGAATTTAAACTCGCATTTTCATTTTTTATTCATTGCTCTCGAATCTCAAACCTATGAATTATTCATGAATCTATGATACTTAATGAGGTCTATATTTTTTAAACCGGATAGTCAATATTTCTTTAACTTAACACTCTTATAGTTTAAAACGTGCTTGACAAGAATAAGAAATAAATTTGAATTTAAACTCGCATTTTCATTTTTTATTCATTGCTCTCGAACCTCAAACCTATGAATTATTCATGAATCTATGGATACTTGTTGAGGGTCTATATTTTTAAACCGGATGGTCAATATTTCTTAAACTTAACACTCTTATAGTTTAAAACGTGCTTGACAAGAATAAGAATTAAATTTGAATTTAAACTCGCATTTTCATTTTTTATTCATTGCTCTCGAACCTCAAACCTATGAATTATTCATGAATCTATGATACTTGTTGAGGTCTATATTTTTAAACCGGATGGTCAATATTTCTTAAACTTAACACTCTTATAGTTTAAAACGTGCTTGACAAGAATAAGAAATAAATTTGAATATAAACTCGCATTTTCATTTTTTATTCATTGCTCTCGAACCTCAAACCTTTGACATTTTCATGAATCTATGATACTTTTTGAGGTCTATATTTTTTAAACCGGATGGTCAATATTTCTTAAACTTAACACTCTTATAGTTTAAAACGTGCTTGACAAGAATAAGAAATAAATTTGAATTTAAACTCGCATTTTCATTTTTTATTCATTGCTCTCGAACATCAATCCTTTGACATTTTCATGAATCTATGATACTTGTCGAGGTCTTATTTTTTAAACCGGATGGTCAATATTTCTTAAACTTAACACTCTTATAGTTTAAAACGTGCTTGACAATAATATAAAATAAATTTGAATTTAAATTCGCTTTTATATTTTTTATTCATTGCTCTCGAATCTCAAACCTATGATTTATTCATGAATCTATGATACTTGTTGAGGTCTATATTTTTTAAACCGGATGGTCAATATTTCTTAAACTTAACACTCTTATAGTTTAAAACGTGCTTGACAATAATAAAAAATATATTTGAATTTAAACTCGCTTTTAAATTTTTTATTCATTGCTCTCGAATCTCAAACCTATGAATTATTCATGAATCTATGATACTTGTTGAGGTCTATATTTTTTTAACCGGAATGGTCAATATTTCTTAAACTTAACACTATTATAGTTTAAAACGTGCTTGACAAGAATAAGAAATAAATTTGAATTTAAACTCGCATTTACATTTTTTATTCATTGCTCTCGAACCTCAAACCTTTGATATTTTCATGAATCTATGATACTTGTTGAGGTCTATATTTTTAAACCGGATGGTCAATATTTCTTAAACTTAACACTCTTATAGTTTAAAACGTGCTTGACAAGAATAAGAAATAAATTTGAATATAAACTCGCATTTTCATTTTTTATTCATTGCTCTCGAACCTCAAACCTTTGACATTTTCATGAATCTATGATACTTTTTGAGGTCTATATTTTTTAAACCGGATGGTCAATATTTCTTAAACTTAACACTCTTATAGTTTAAAACGTGCTAGACAAGAATAAGAAATAAATTTAAATTTAAACTCGCATATTCATATTTTATTCATTGCTCTCAAATCTCAAACCTATGAATTATTCATGAATCTATGATACTTGTTAAGGTCTATATTTTTTAAACCGGATGGTCAATATTTCTTAAACTTAACACTCTTATAGTTTAAAACGTGCTAGACAAGAATAATAAATAAATTTGAATTTAAACTCGCATTTTCATTTTTTATTCATTGCTCTCGAATCTCAAACCTATGAAATATTCATGAATCTATGATACATGTTAAGGTCTATATTTTTTAAACCGGATGGTCAATATTTCTTAAACTTAACACTCTCATAGTTTAAAACGTGCTAGACAAGAATAAGAAATAAATTTGAATTTAAACTCGCATTTGTATTTTTTATTCATTGCTCTCGAACCTCAAACCTTTGACATTTTCTTGAATCTATGATACATGTCGAGGTCTATATTTTTTAAACCGGATGTTCAATATTTCTTAAACTTAACACTCTTATAGTTTAAAACGTGCTTGACAAGAATAAGAAATAAATTTGAATTTAAACTCGCATTTTCATTTTTTATTCATTGCTCTCGAATCTCAAACCTATGAAATATTCATGAATCTATGATACATGTTAAGGTCTATATTTTTTAAACCGGATGGTCAATATTTCTTAAACTTAACACTCTCATAGTTTAAAACGTGCTAGACAAGAATAAGAAATAAATTTGAATTTAAACACGCATTTTCATTTTTTATTCATTGCTCTTTAATCTCAAACCTTTGACATTTTCATGAATCTATGATACTTGTCGAGGTCTATATTTTTTAAACCGGATTGTCAATATTTCTTAAACATAATACTCTTATAGTTTAAAACGTGCTAGACAAGAATAAGAAATAAATTTGAATTTAAACTCGCATTTCATTTTTTATTCATTGCTCTCGAACATCAATCCTTTGACATTTTCATGAATCTATGATACTTGTCGAGGTCTATATTTTTAAAACCGGATGGTCAATATTTCTTAAACATAATACTCTTATAGTTTAAAACGTGCTAGACAAGAATAAGAAATAAATATAATTTAAACTCGCATTTGTATTTTTTATTCATTGCTCTCGAATCTCAAACCTATGAATTATTCATGAATCTTTGATACTTGTCGAGGTCGATATTTTTTAAACCGGATGGTCAATATTTCTTAAACTTAACATTCTCATAGTTTAAAACGTGCTAGACAAGAATAAGAAATAAATTTGAATTAAAACTCGCATTTTCATTTTTTATTCATTGCTCTCGAACATCAATCCTTTGACATTTTCATGAATCTATGATACTTGTTGAGGTCTATATTTTTTAAACTGGATGGTCAATATTTCTTAAACTTAACACTCTTATAGTTTAAAACGTGCTTGACAAGAATAAGAAATAAATTTGAATTTAAACACGCATTTTCATTTTTTATTCATTGCTCTTTAATCTCAAACCTTTGACATTTTCATGAATCTATGATACTTGTCGAGGTCTATATTTTTTAAACCGGATTGTCAATATTTCTTAAACATAATACTCTTATAGTTTAAAACGTGCTAGACAAGAATAAGAAATAAATTTGAATTTAAACTCGCATTTGTATTTTTTATTCATTGCTCTCGAATCTCAAACCTATGAATTATTCATGAATCTATGATACTTAATGAGGTCTATATTTTTTAAACCGGATAGTCAATATTTCTTTAACTTAACACTCTTATAGTTTAAAACGTGCTTGACAAGAATAAGAAATAAATTCGAATATTAAACTCGCATTTTCATTTTTTATTCATTGCTCTCGAATCTCAAACCTATGAATTATTCATGAATCTATGATACTTAATGAGGTCTATATTTTTTAAACCGGATAGTCAATATTTCTTTAACTTAACACTCTTATAGTTTAAAACGTGCTTGACAAGAATAAGAAATAAATTTGAATTTAAACTCGCATTTGTATTTTTTATTCATTGCTCTCGAACCTCAAACCTTTGACATTTTCTTGAATCTATGATACATGTCGAGGTCTATATTTTTTAAACCGGATGTTCAATATTTCTTAAACTTAACACTCTTATAGTTTAAAACGTGCTTGACAAGAATAAGAAATAAATTTGAATTTAAACTCGCATTTTCATTTTTTATTCATTGCTCTCGAACCTCAAACCTTTGACATTTTCATGAATCTATAATACTTGTTGAGGTCTATATTTTTTAAACCGGATGGTCAATATTTCTTAAACTTAACACTGTTATAGTTTAAAACGTGCTTGACAAGAATAAGAAATAAATTTGAATTTAAACTCGCATTTTCATTTTTTATTCATTGCTCTCGAATCTCAAACCTATGAATTATTCATGAATCTATGATACTTG
>ARYC01009596.1:0-13879 GCA_000711775.1 Oxytricha trifallax | reverse complement strand
TTGATAAAAATGGAAGTCAAACTTTGAAACTTGGAGAAAGTTCCTCCATCTTTATATATTTATCTGATTCAGGTTGACCTCCAAGTGGATCTCCCCATTTAGTTGTAAAATTTTAGTAAGTTTAGAATGGATATCCATAATTTTAAATTTCATAAATATTTATAGAAACTTGAAGCAAGTTGGAATCTATGAATGATGCAATGAAGAGAATTTAATCTCAAGATTTAATAGGAAAATTCAGAAGTAAAGAAGATCTTTACAGATACTTGGTATAGTAAGGTAAGTTTTTACTTATAACTAACTTATTAACTATAGTTAGATTGTTCATGCCAACTTAGGAGGGAACTAAAATCTCATTCTTAAAAGCCTTACTGAGTGAAGAGAAAAAAGCTTTTAAGTCTAATGAAATCAATGATCGAGATACCTAACTACTCTGAAATCTCAGTAACAAACCTCTATGATGATGCTATGAGTGATCCAGATGTTGCTCTCTACCTTCCAAAAGCTGCAACTCTCTAATAAGTTGCCAGAGAGAAACTTCATCTACCTTCGGCGTGTCCTTGGAACTCTGAAACCTGAGTACTTAAATGAAGTAATTTAAGAAGCTCACAAGAAACGCTATAGCATCTCTCCTGAAGAAACAGAGAAACAGGGAATAAAAATCAGCGACACTTGGCTCTAGGAACTATAGAAGCATACATTCATCTCTAGTAAGCTTAGTCTTCTAACTTTATAGAAAAACCTGGCACTGCTATTTACTTGATGAAAGAGCGCAGCAAATTAAACAGAGAGAGAAAATCACAGGTAAAGCATGAATTGAGCAAGAGACTCTACAAAGATTTTTTAAAGCCAGACGAGATGAACATTGATGCAGGAGCTGGCACTAAGAGATGAAACATAGGCCCAAGCAAGCCCTAAGAGGAAGAAAAGAAAGAGAAGCCAAATCCCTTTACGGGCAAATTTAATATGTGAACTTATTCATTCTTTTAAATTTAAAACTTATTTATATACACAAAATCTCCCTTCTCTTGCGCATACTTTAGCTCTATCATCGCTGACTCTCTTGCAGCACTCTTAATAAAATCGACTGTATCTATCTTCAAGTCGTGCATCAAGTGATATAGTAGAAGTTTCTTGTAGTGGCCTTTCAATAACCCCCAATATAATTCAATACCATTGAACAGAGGACTGTAGGGAACATTAAATACAGGTGTTATGTTTAGCCTTTCATATTCTTTCCTTGTGTCTTTAGTTTTATGGACAGATAAGTTATCTAAAAACAGAATAATCTATTAGTCGGAGTACTTATCTCTAAGCTATTGTAGGAACTTAATGTATTATTCGGTCTTTATTGAGCGAGGATGGATAACATAAGTCTCGAGGCCGTTATCTTCGCCCTTATTCCACCAAGTATTGCATGAGTTTAAACCTTAACCTTTTAATCATATCCTTCAATGTTGCTGTACCTCTTATACCAAGACCTTGATATGAAGGTATTGAATGTAAATACTGCCTCATCAGCGTGTATGAACTTTATATTATGCTCTTAAGACCTCTGCATTTAATCGAATATATATTTTAAATTAGTCTTTTAAAATGGAACATTAAAGTCAATCACTCTCTTAATGCGATTGACTGTCTTTTAAGATAATTCCGTTCTTTTTATATATGTTAGCTATCGATTAAGCAGATATGTGAAGCTCAGGAAATTGGCGATGAAACATCACAGCTCTCTAGGCCAGAGAGAAGTGAGCCCAGTATTTAAGAGTCTTATCATTAATGAGATTATCAATATTATGCTGCTTAAACTTTAGAGATCTTTTAGGCTTAGAATTAAGCTGCTATCTCTTTAAATTCAATGCTAATAGACAGAGAGACCTAACAGTAGCAGGAGATTTATGGAGTAACCTTGCTATAGACGTGTAATTAAGGATAGGCTTGAGTTGATCATTATATTCTTCACATCCATAATCGCAACTTAAACAATAAATCTATATACTCACTGTCATAAACTGACACTAAACCTCGCATATACTCACTTAAATTACTAATATTTAAACATTAAACCCCTACATAAACCCTATTAAAACCCTAATAAAGTATGCACTAATAGTCTACTTTTATCAATCAAAAACTCAATCAAACTACTGAAAGGGTTTTGGGGTTTTGATTGTTATAATTACATTTATTTAATCTTTAAGATTTTATAATTTTAATTATAATTGAAATTGTTTATAATTTTATTGAATTCAACAGAACATAGTCTTTTATCTAAGCAAGATTTCAAAGTATAACTTATAGAAGCTTACGAAATAACATGAAATTTATATTATTTTTTGATTTTACTACATATAAATACAAAAATTATTCTTATTATCAAATAAGGTAAAAAGATTTATCAAAACTTCCATATTTAATCAAAATAAAAGTCACAATTTTAAGATTTGCTTAAGTTAATATATTTAGATTTCATTAATGGTAGATTTTTATAGTTTAGTACAATTACTATTACAATATTGAGCAGTATCTGCATTAATTTTATCATTCTTTTTGTTAATTAGATATAAGTTTATTAGAATTGATAGATTGCAGCATATCTAAAGTTATACCTAAGTACAAATATACTGTTTCTTATACTTTTAAATAATTTTATAAGATTAGTATAAGAATGAATTTTAAGCAATTTCAAATTGAAAATGTTAAATGTAAATTAAAAAGAATGAACCTCATTCTTTGTTTTATGATAATTTTGTTGAAGGAATTTAAATTAGTTGGTGAATAAATCAAATAATTCTCTCATTTTGTTTGATTCTTCAAGTTGAGGATAACAATTGTGATATCATCAATATATTGTCTCTTGTGTTTGCCTGGTGGAGCCTAAGAAATAAATTCTCTCGAAATATGATTGGTCTTTGCCACATTTTCAAGTGCTTTCTCAAACAATCTAAAATAAAAAGTCAATTATTAAAATATAGTTTTTACATCGCTGCAATTGACTTGAGATCTTTGTCATTGCCCTTCACGAATTCTGCAGCTTGTCTTCTCTTAATTTCATCCCAGAGACCATCTGATGCCAAAATGAAATATTGATCATCTTTTGTTAAGTCGAAAACTTGTACATCTGGTTCATGAGTAATGTATGGTCCAGTGAACTCAGGGATGGGTTTTCTATAACCTAAGTCTAATGGATGTCCATGAGAATTGAATTCGTTTTTCTTCAATCTCAAATCTCCGAATGATCTTGTGGGCATTAAACCACCCTTAACATAGCAAGCTTTGCTATCGTTATTTCTGCATCTTACGATGTCTTTCTCATTCTTGAACTATGCTTTCAATCTTTCTTGCTCATAGAGCTTGTTTGCATTGAAAGTTTTGCTTATGTTAATTGGTTCAAAGCTGCCGTCTGGTTTGGTTCTTAATAAAACCCCCTTTGAATCTCCTGCGTTAGCGACATACAATTTGTTGTCATGAACAATTGCTACAAGTGCGCATGATCCTACGTAAGCAGATTATGGGAAACCTCTATCAAAGCTTGCTTTAGCACATTCAATCCAATCATTCTCCACTCTGTTAAAGGCTTGATTCATTGCTTCGATAACTTGCTTGTCTGTTTTTGCACCCTTCAGAGCTTCATCCAAATAAACGTGAAGCTTTTTCATAGCATACTCAGATAACTACCATCCACCGTGACCATCAAATACTGCAGCATAGTAACCATCAAAATTTTTGAATTGATAGCAATTGAATCTATCTTCACATGGCTCATTTGCAGGGTATTGCATAATAAAAGCTCTACTTGACAGTTAATTTCTCTAAAACAAATATGGTTAACATTATTATTAAGCGAATATTTATAATGTCAAGAACTTACAATCTTTTCAGGGTCTGCAGCTTCACATTAGCTTTTATTTTGGCTGTCAAGTTGATACACTCCAAATCCAAATAAAAATGGAAAGATCAATCTGGGATCAAATCTAATCTTTGAGGATTATTCTATATAGTTTGTATTAATTTCATCTTTAAATAATTACAGTTTTCTGATTGATTTTCGTCTTGTTAATTTCCAGATAATAAAATGATATTGTTTTGCTAATTTAAATTCATCAACTATGAAGTTTCAAAATATCTGCTTTAATTAATATGTGAAGAATTGAGTCTCATAAATTATCTAGAACACATCATGCTAATTGTAGGTGCTTGACTCTATTTTTAGGTCTGCTTTGCTATGAATTTCTTCATTCCTAAATAATAAATAGTTATACTGAACAAATAATTATACTGTTTGAGAAGATATAAGAGGGTGATTAATAAACTGTTTTTGTTTCCCGAAAAATGGAATTATAAATAATTAATTTAAGCCATTAATATACTTCTCTATAATTTATTAAAGATACTGAATTTTAGGAGATTAATATGTGGAAAATCTAATTCTTATTAACATAAAATGCATTGTGATTTCTTAAAATTTATTAAATATATATAGACATTTAGCTTTATCATTATTGTAAGAAGGTTTTCCATGTAATACGTAGATTTCTATATTTTAATTTTGGTTCTGTTCTTATATAGATTCTATGAAATTAAGAAATTTTCATATAAATTATAGTTTAAAGTAATATATTTTAATATTTATAATTTAAATTTCTATCATTGAACTGGCATCCTCTTCCGAACTTAAGTGTCCTGACGATATGATCTTCGAATCTCTCATCCAACTATTTGGATTTCTAAGCTGTATGTGCAAGTACGGCATTTAGGTTTAATTTCTCAAGTTCCTTGAAATGTCTTCTGGCCACCTCAATTATCAATTTTCTCACAGCGTATTGAGCTTCTATAATAAAAGTTATATAAGAATGAGTTTTAATGCATTTTGTGGATCGTATATATAAATAGTGTTAAAGAATTAAACTTACCTGAGTGATAGACGATCATGTTTATGTCTCTCTCGTCGTTCTGTGGGTTTAGTAGGATCATCTTGGGAGGTACGTCTTCAAGTTGGAAGTTATCAAGTGCTGAGGCGTTTTGATCATCTGCAATTTATGAGTGTTGGTCTCTCTGTGAGTTTTATTCACAATCAAATTAGATGTTTAATGATTAATTTAAGAAATATCATTTTATGAATTATTTTAATGATTGTGAACCAGTCTTAGCACCAACATTGAAGGATGATTGCTTGGAGTTATTTACATTAGCTGAAGTATTTTGAAGTGATTCGTGAGAGTTATTCATTTCACTAAATTAATAATTAAAGAAAACATAACTGTGATCATAGAATATTACCGTATTATATAAATAACTTATCTTCACCAACGTCTTCAAGTCTAGCTTCTCTGTGATTATTGACTCTCATCAAAGCCTAGTCATTTCTCTATGCATTATCAAGTGCTTATCTGTAGGCGATCTTAACTTTAGATTAAATCTTAACGACTTCTTCATTGAATTTCTCATTCTCTTGATTTTTTTTAAAATTTATAATAACATAAATTAAAATACTATAGAAACAAATTAGTATAACTATTAATTATTAGTTGATTCTATTTGGTGATTTCTTCTATTTTCTTTTGAATGTGAGATTTTTCTTCTTCACTAATATCGTTACCTTCTGCATCTGGTTGAGGCATTTCTGGTACTACAGTGATTGGCTTTAGTTTGGTTCTAGCGATCTTAATCACAACCTTGTAAAGAGTCTCAATGAAACGTAATTTATTGATTATAAGTGATGATATGTTTATAAATAGCATTAAATAATGAACTCCCTGGAAATGACGAGATCCTTGATCACTTCAAAGAAGAAGGAGAGACCGTAATCAGTAATATTTGATTTAGTGAGTGAGAATTTCATAAAAGCTTCGTCATCGATTTCTAAGTGCTCAATTTTAGTTTCTTCAACGTGTTAGTCTTCTCTGTGTGAATTAGTAAAGTAAAAACTATCAGTCAAAAAGAATATTATTTGTAAATTAAATTAATTAAATTAGCAGCTTCTCTATGGGACTCTCTGCCTGAATTGATTGGCTTCTCCTTGATAGTGGGATCTCTTGCCAAGTGAAGAGTCAAAATGCCATCTGCAAAGTTTTCATGTACGAGCAAATCTCTTAGATAGCCCTCGACAGCTTCTGAAGTAAATGTGAAGTTTTGGTTTTATGGGTTAGCGAGGATGTAATCCAATAAGCAAGTGAATGTAATAATAAGTTCTCCCACGAATCCACCAATTAAAAAGATACCGTCCTTCTTAGCATTTGGATCTCTCACATCGTAGATTTTGACCTGTGGGTTATACTCCTCTAAAGAGGCTGTGCCAATAATCTGAGCTTGAATTTTTTCTAGTAACTGCTGAATTCTATATCTTTCTCTGGCAGCAGCTCTGTCCTCCTTTCTCTTTCTCTTAGCTTCCTCTCTTTCTTTTTTCATTCTCAACTCTTCCTTTTGCTTTTCCTCTCTACGCTTATATTCCTTAATCATAGCGTCACGATGCAATTTGGAGTTATTTCTCATTGTGTAATTTAACAGTGAGTCTAAGTTTAATGTAATAATAATTTTTTAGATAATATTTTGATTGCGTATATTTTAATTTCAGAATATATAACTAAGTTCTCTAATTGCTCACGACGTGCTTAAATATCGAATTAGATCTGATTATAGAGTTGAGGAATGAAGTGAGTCTCTAGAGAGAATTGAGATGGTCTTCTTAATAATCCTTCATCAACTAGTAAAAATTAATTTATTTTTATAAATTTATAATTTGTGATTATTATTTATTCATTTTGGTTTACCTTCATTTAAAATCCCAAATAATTTTTATTTAATTATTTATGGATTAATTATTGATAGAGTCTCCATTGTTGATATTTATGATGATAATAAAACTATAAATAATCATAATCTATTTTCCCAAATATATTTTTATTTAAAATTAACGATTTCAAAAAACTTAAAACTTTGTTTGTGATTTACCAAATATATTGTTTAGGCAATCACTTTTATCATTTATCTGCATACTTGCAAATTTAGCCTAAATTTTCCTTATTTTAAGATATTTTACAGAAACTATAAAGCACTAAAACACTATAATGGGGTAATGATTGTATCTCTCTTGAAGAGCATAAGGAAATCTTTCGCCATAGTCCTAGCAACAACTTTTCTCTCAGCCCAGATTCTCTGGTTCTTAGCAGTTCTCTGCTGTAAGTTTCTTCTCTCAGTCTCGTCAGTTCTGCGCTTACGAGCACCTTCCATTCGCTGAGTCTCCATTAACTCTGCTTCACGAATTTACATGAACATCTTCTTGTGCTTTTGCAATTCTACTAGTTCGTGGTCTTCAATATATAATAAAGTTAAATCTTGATATAAAGAAAAATCCCATTTTAGAGTTATTTCAGATACAACTGTGTTAATATTTGGTGAATGATTTCAATTTAGGCATGCTCAAGGGCTTTACCAACGAGTACTTGCAAAATAGGTTCAACTTCTAGCTCGAAATCAAAGAGATCGGGATCCTTGTCATTCACTTGAATGGCCTTCACTTATCCATCAGGGTTGGGCAAGAATATTGGTGAAGGTGGACGATCAATATAGTAATCAGGTTCTAGCTCATTCTCATCCATCATGTTGTCTACATCGCTCAGTTCCTCTATATAGATAAAAATTAGGATTTGACTTAACTGAGTAAATGCAGCGATTTTTCATTAAAATAATCACATAACTTACCCCATGGATTTTGTCCTTAGAGGTCCATCATTTAGCGTCTCTATTCATCTTCCTGCATTTACTACATGCGCCTCATATCATCTTCTTTATGTTTCTATTTCAGATTAAATAAGTTGATTGTTTTATTTGATAATTGTGATTAAATAACTGAATGATTTCTTTGAGCAAGAAAAATAAAAAGCATTAACTTACTCGATGCTATTCCAGGCGTTATTATCGATACATTTATTCTTGTTTTTGCTTCTCGATGAGTGCTGGATCTGGCTGCATGTCTAAAGTTATATATGAGAAAATAATTCCATCGAAAATATATTTGAAACGATATAGGTAAGAATTATTACTTACTGACTGGAATATATAGCCCAAATATATCAAAAGACTAATTATGCATATTAATTAATCTTCTTAAAGTTAGTGAAGTAGTTTAGTAACATAAGAAAAAGAATGTTTAAAAATATAAGGGATCTTAAATGACCAAAGCAGCAAATGTATTACCACGGACAACTCTACGATCATACATCACATTTTGAGGTGCGATTTTACTATATTAATTTTGTTAAGGATTTTTGAATTTTCATAATTTGTATTAGTACATGTATTCTCTGTAGGGATCACGATAGGGTCCTCCTTGTTTTCCCGAAATAACTTAAGGTTTTGCAGAGAAACCATATTAGGCTCCTCCTCCGTTACCATTCATTCCTTCCATTTTTCAATTTTTATTTTATATTTTACTCAATAAACCTTAAGAATTTAAAATAATTCATAAAAAGAAGAGATTGCTCTAGAAATTCTAGCAGAGAGATAAACTAAGTTTATAATAAGAAAGAGAATTTGCTAATTTTAAATTCAAATTTGATATTTTTAAAGCACATTCAGTTTATTTCAAATTTACTAAACAATATGTGGGAATGCAATTAAGAAGCCAGAAAGCTTCTTCATACATTTTCATGACTAATTCTCTACAGATATGGATCATTGTTACTGATTTATAAAATATAAAAAAGTATTGAACTTCATTAGAATGATAAAAAATTATTGATGTTTATAAACAGGTTTTGGGCAGTGTAGAGTACTTCTCTAGTTTTGAAGACCTATATTAGGTCTCTTTATTGCTTCTAGTAAGATTGATAATTTACCATTTATGACTTCTTATGAATCTTAAAACAAGCGCTTCTTTAGAATAGCTTCCTACCCAGTCTGCTCAGGCTTGTCAAAGTTGTATAACATATATACAATATAAAAAACATATTAATTATGACGCTTTACTAAGTCTTCAGTTCAAAATAGTTTTGAGGGTATTGTTTAATGCTAGAAGTTTTATTGGAGATGTGATTTTAAGATTCCAGAGATTAAGGTTAGCTGTTAATTTCCAAACTTTGAGATTTATTAAGATTAAGTCGATTTGCTGAAACTGAAGATGAATTTATTTGCTTATCTTTCAAAGAAACGAAACTGGTATTGCCAGAGTATTTAATAGTTTGTTCAAATAGTTAAGAGCTCACAACGTTTTTAGGAGCCCTCATTTCTGAATTATTTGCTTAATAATTTTCAATTTTTACCACAAATTCCTGAGGTACAGTTTCATTAATTCTGTTTTAATTTAAGGTTTATTTAGGTTAGTCTGATATCAAGGGTTAGTTCTAAAATCAAATTTTGATTTAAATTTAAAACTTACAATTTCCTTGTTTTCTGGCTAAAATTAGGCGGTTTATAATTTTTACTTAGACTTCTGTTCAAGTGAGAATCCCTTAGAACCTATCCAAAGGAAGACATTTTTATTTTTGTCATCCTTTTATTTCTTAATAATCCCGAGGGATTTAAGTACGTTTGCAATATCGTACAATCTCCGACTCTATTTAGAAAGCTTAATTTTTCATCAATATAAATTACCTTTGATTTAAATAATGATTACCCATCTTAAGTCTCCTCAAAGATGTTATCTGCAGCCTCATCAAGAGACATTATTGGACCCTTTTTCAAAAATAGTTAAATAAAAATCAAAGTCAAAACCCCAAGTGACTTGTGCCTTTTAGTTTTTATGGAAATCAAGCTTTGACTCAGCTCAGATTCAATACAATTCATAGAACACTGAGATTCCTCTATCCCTGATTTCAAAATTCCCTTTTCCTCAGTTGAAGCTGAACTTATTGAGTTGAACTAGGCTTTAGCCTATGATAATAATTTATTGATTGATGAGACTTAAACATACCTCAAAGGCTTATATCCTCGATTTTATGGTTTCTGGAGGAGAAAGACAATACACATTTTTCTGAATGCGCTTGATCATTTCAAAGCTCTCAAGTATATTCACGATATCGTAGATGCGGCGTCTTTCAATGCCTAATACCTGGACGCAATACTCTAGGTTGACTTGCCTTTCTTAGTTTTTGGCGCCAAATTAATTTAAAAATTTTAAACAGATCTCACCCAAACTTTTCTCTGCCCTACAATTAGAGCTGATATCTTAAGTTTGAATCTGAGAAAAATCCTTGTCCTATTCGCTTTTATTTTAAGTAGCGATATTTTAAGAATCAGAGATGTCTCTCTTTTCTACTATGAAAATTTATGAGGGCTGTGAATATTTTTGACTTTATGTACCCTGAGTGAATGATTACATTTGTGAAGATGACCGAAGATCCTTTTAAGAGTGATCTTTCTCTGAAAAGTTCTATATCTTGATTGATTAATTCTCTTAATTTACTTGTAATTAAGACCCTTTTAAATCTGGAAGATGATCGTTGCCTTCGTTAGATTTATCAGAGCTGTGATCCTTTAGAGGAATTTCAATTACTTTAAAGTTTGAGTCAGGTTTTAAGTTTATATCAGGGCAAATCTCTTTTGAGATAATGACATTATTTTCATCAAGTATTGTTGAAGCAATACAATTGCCTATACTTGGACTTTGAGCAATTTTTTCTTTCTTATTATACTTCAAATTAGCAATCTTTCCGCTGACCATCTTAAATACATCAATTAAAACGTTTATTTTATAATTGTATTATTCTTAAACAAATTTCATTTACATTAGAAATATTTCGATAAATACATTAGCATTAGCCCTGCTAACACCTAAATTATTAGCGGTCTATTTGATCTAAATAGTATTTGATTTGTTTTAAACTTAAGTTTGTGGTTATTCATCTAACGAAATGATAGGGAAGGAGTCCATTTGTATATTTTGACTTAAAGTAGCGAGCTGTGTGTTTTGATTAAGTAAGTAATTTATTAATAAAACACATTAAATTTCAAATTTATCAACTTTCTTATTATTCAAATAAATCGTTTCGCCAATCACTTTTTAGAGAATATAAAAATAAATTTTAAATTAATGTCAAACGATCTCTTTATAAATGGATTGTAATTAATAATTAAATATAGAAAATCAAAATTCTGCAATTTTAATTTACCTATTTAAAACATTTAGAAAATTTAAGTATATTTATTGAAGTTTATCAAAATTAAAGAATAAGTTGATATTTTTTTAGAAATTTTAAATGGCTAATTAATAATAAACTTTTTTTATTTATTCCAAATTTTAAGTAGATTATTAAATAAAAATAATAATTAAATTATTCATAACATTAATTGTATAGTTATATTCTATGTATTATTCTAAATCAATTTAAAATTTGTATATGATATTTTTCTAATTTGACATTTATTTGACTAATTTATTTTAGTTAAGAGTATCTAAATGTATAATTTATCTTATTTATCTCCTTTTTATATATATAATTCGCATGAGCGATCATGTTGCTTGTTTAGCAGCTCCTAAAAGTGCAAGCAGCCACAAGAATAAAGTTACAACGTCCTAAATAATTGAAATTATATAATGATAAATTATTTTTACTGTATATAGAAGGAGTGCACCCACTATATAATCATCGTAGCTCAGTTAGTATTTTTTGCCTCCTGCAATTAACTAAAAAATTAACGATTAATATGACATAAATCTTTATAAGAGATATTTTATTACCTATGTATCGTAAATCATAAATATAGAAATTATGACAATAATGCCACAGCACACTATTATGTAGATCCATTTCTCTCTGAACACAATAAACATGGGTATCAGAATAATTAGAACGTGGCAAGATATAGTCATCAGCCCAGACAACACTGTAAGCTCAAATCGAGTCTAAATAAATTATAAAGAAATGGTTAAAACAATGATAATCTGGAATATTTCACTTTTTTCTTATACAAACTATTTTATACAAAAGTAACTTGTAAATAGTATAATAAATAATCTTTGTCAATAAATCTTAGAAACTATAAAAATTAAAAATATTTTTTTTCCCTTCCTATTTTAATCTGTGATATACTGAATTAATTAAAATTATAGGATG
Source organism: Oxytricha trifallax (assembly GCA_000711775.1). Taxonomy (NCBI): domain Eukaryota; phylum Ciliophora; class Spirotrichea; order Sporadotrichida; family Oxytrichidae; genus Oxytricha; species Oxytricha trifallax. Next base: position 1,826 of record ARYC01009596.1, on the reverse strand, counting down.
GGGTGTACAATTCTGGAATTTTTTGGAATTCCAGCACCATTCTGGAACACCAGATCAAATGAATCTGGAATTCCAGATACAGAACTGGAATTCCAGATACAGTTCTGGAATTCCAGCTCTGTGCTGGGGTATCTCAATATATGATATCAAATTAATTATAGTTATAATAGATTTTCTTTAAAAAAAGTATGCAATTTAATTTTATATATTATCATTAGTCATATATTTAAATGTATTCTTTTATTAAAATATGATCAATATTTTAATTGTTTTTCATAAAAGTTTAAATTTTTAACATTAATCTTTTATCTCTATTGCTATTATTTTTACATATAAAATTTTAATTTGTCTATTTATTGAAAATTCATCTATAACATTAATATCTAAATATGTAGAATTTATAAACTTTTCTCAACGTAGATTTTTTATCGGTTCAATTATACAATAAAACATAAATAAGAAAAATATTTAAGTTTTGAAGTTGTTTTCCTGTTGGAAAGTATTTCTAGGATAATTTAATTTTTAAAAATATATATAATCCATAGTATAAAAAATACGTATTATATTTCCTGTTATATTAATTGTAATAAAGGTAGGGACGTGAGGGAGATAAAATTCAATCTTAAATGAAATGTTTTATTTGAAAAATTTGTATCAACAAAAAAACCATTAAATATTAATTATTAAATAATCAAATTAATTAACCGTCACTATGTTAAAAATTTTAATCTTAAATAGATAATAACCTAAGTTTTAAAAGAATTACACTTAAAAAATTTTTATTACAGAAGATAAATCAAATTTAATGTGAGTTAATAATTTGACTTTAATTTAAAATTAAATAGAGATTCTTAAAATTTAGATATATTAATCTTTAAAAGTAGCACCTATTTTCTCCAATTAATATATTATTTAGATTTCAAAGAAATTTCACATAAATTTAAACTTGATTTAGTTGTTTCAAACAAATTGCAAAAGCCTTATTATTCATCTAATTGCAAGACATATTTTTAAAATGGCCTATATACTTTAATTTTACTAATATTAATAAAATGAACTATTTAAAATTAAAAAGCATTTGAGATATCCGCTTATTTGTTTCAGATGTTTATTTTAAAAATATCAAATAATTATTTTTATTTTTCACAAAATTATTTAAATTACAATGAGAATTCTTTTATTTTTGTAATAATTGATACTACTAATTAGAAGTACTTTTATTCATTAAGCTTTAAAGACTCTTATTAATAGATTCAAGAAATATGATATATTTGCTAAAATTGAAGTGATTATTGAAAATATGTTGAATGATTAAATATTAATAACATTCTAATTCTCAATACTTTTTTTAATCATAATCTCTATTTTTAAAATTATTAAAAAATAATATAATTATTCTTGATTTTGTAATCATACAAAAATAAGAATAAACTCAATTATTATTATTTTAATATTATAAATAGTTAATTTATTTGAAAAAATTTAAATAAAATTTTTTAAAAAATTTACATTTAATAGATGAAATAATAGTTTTATTGTAGGTTATTGTTATAAAACTTAAAAATTATTTATTATGTCTAAAATTTTATAAATCATATTTTATTTAAACATATCGTAAATGTTAAACTAGATATATCTAAGGTAAAATGATAAAAAATAAATTATATATTCCTTTTCATCTAACCTTTACTTTAAGCAAAAAGAAAATTTTCAAATATTCCAGATCTATTGAATCTGGAATTCCAGATACAATTCTGGAATTCCAGTTCTGTATCTGGAACGTTTTTCACCATTCTGGAATGTTTTTCACCAATCTGGAATTCCAG
>ARYC01009595.1:0-19097 GCA_000711775.1 Oxytricha trifallax | reverse complement strand
TGTACCATTTGATTAAGAAAACTTCAATGTCAATGACTTAATATTTTTAATAAAAATTGAAAAGTTTTAAGTGCTTATTTCTTTGTTATATTTTAATATTTTTTTAATAATATTTAAAATTGAGCGTTAAAAATGAAATAACACCAATCAAAACCCCAAAACCCCTTAGTGAGGTTTATAAGTGCTTTGATTTGTAGGGTATAGTTGGGGTCTTATTGGGGTTAGTAGAGAAAACGCAGGTTTTTTATGAATTTAATGAATATTTAATGAGTATTACTGTACTTAATTCAACCAAATTTTATCTGCTTATCTTTGTGATACCTCTTGAATTTAGCAGTCTGTAGTTGTTCTAGTATATCATCCAATGATTATCGTGGATATGCTGGAGCTTTTACAATGACCATCTCAACTATTTTCTTAATTTCATTGCATATTTCATCTTGCTTAATATGATTAGCAGCCAAACTTATTGATTATTTCTCATGTTTTGTTCCAAAGTATGACATACTTTCCATATTGCACTCTAAGATAATTGCAGCTACCGCCTAACATCCCATTATACAGAGCCATTTGTCTATTTCTCTCTTATAGGGAATATCCTGGAGTGCCTAAAACCTTAGCTAAAGTCACTATCTCTTGTCTTATTGCTCTGTTGAAATCTATGACTACTACTTCTAAAGGGCAGAGATTTAGCATTACATTTTCTGGCTTCAAATCTCTATGAACAGACCCTAGATCATGGAGCTCTTTCACACCCTTAGTCATATCTGTGAGTATCTCATTCAAATCATCAGGATATCTATTGTGGTAAAGATACTCTCTTAGAGTCATTTCAAACTTCTTTAGTCTCAAAGCAATAAAACCATGACCAACTATAACTCCGTCGAGCATAGCTAAGTTCTTGCATTATCTTTCTAAGCCTCTCTCAGTACTATGTATTCATTTGCAAACTCATTTTAATATTGCTCGTTCTTAATGAGATACTTGAATGGATATACCTTGTAGCGAATTCATCAACAACTATAAGTTTTACCTTGTCAGGTACGTCAATATTCAAATAGTTTTCAATACAGCTGCTTATGTCGACTGCATTTAATGCAGGTATATACATTGCTCTCTCTTATAAGCATGCAATATACATACCATTTGCTGGTTGGTTCATTGACTCAAACCGCTTCTATCTCTTAAGTCTCTCCTACTGTTCTATTTGTGAATCAGGAGAGTTATTTTTTCTTTTAGCAGGTACAAGCTTTTAAGTTTCCTCATCTTTAATCAGAAATTCGCTTAGATGATGCTTTTGCATATGTCTCTTTACTTTAGCTGAGTGAGTATAAGACTTCATGCAGGTAGTGCATTAGTATCTACCATCTACTTTATCAATCTTGAAGTAGATCTTAGCTCTACCAGAGTGTACCTCTTTGATGTGTCTCTTCAAGCTAGACTCAGTTGAGAAAAAATTTTAGCAGCCTTCACATTAAAATGTTTTAATTTTTTCTATTGGTTGCTGTTCCTTATCTTCCTCAACCAATTCAACTTATGTTTAAACTCCCATCTCAGCACTCTACTTCTTGTTTTAAACTTAAATTTTAAAGACCTCAGGTTCAAACTCTAGAGCTCTTAGCTCTACCTCCTTTTCAATATAAATTACTTCTGGTTCTTGGAGGAGCCAAAGTTGAGCACTGATTAACCTGTTCCAAGAGAAACTGCCTTACGATTTAAGTTAGCCGCCATGTTTAAATTCAAATTTAAATTTCTATTATTAATAAGTAAAAACCTCACTGGCTATACTAACTTTGTATAGGAGCTGGCACTGCAACAACAATGGTTGATTCTTAGGTGTTAGACATCATATTTATACTTAGTTTATAACTATAGATTTTCTAATTTTATGCTTAATATTTTTAATTTTGGTACCAACTGAGAATAAATTCAGGTCGGTACTGGTACCAATTAGGTTTTGAACCATTTTGGAACTTTTCCATTAAAACCTCATTAGTTTAAAACTAGTAATAATTAAGTTTTGTTACTATTAAATTGGTGCCAATTAAATTTAAACGAATTTAGTACCGGTACTAATTAAATTTGAAAAAATTTAGTACTAATTTAATGGAACTAAATTGATAAAAATGGAGCTCCATCTCTGAAGTTTGTTACAGCTTCTGCGAAGCTTCTGCCAGCTTTCTCCACGTATCCTTACCAGGTTGACCTCCTATAAGATGCCCATATTTAATACTAAGATTTTTAACATTTGGATCCAGAACTCTATATATTAAAATTTGAAATTCAATAACAAGAGAAGGAAGAAGAATGGAATCTATAAGTACTGCAATGAAGAGGGTTGAAGCTTAAGAAATGATCTCAAGATTTAGAAGCAAGGAAGATCTCTATCAATACCTCACTTAGCATGGTAAGCATGCGACATATACTTAATCATATGCTATAGTGGGTTTATTCCTTCCAACGATGGAAGGTACCAAAATTTCATTCTTAAAAGCTATACTCTGCGATGAGAAGAAAGCCTTCAAAAACAGTGATATAAAGTTGATAGATATACCAAACTACCCAGAGATTTCAGTCACTAATCTCTACGAGGATGCGATGAAAGATGAAGAGTTGGTAGTTTATCTTCCTACCAAGAAACAACTCTCTAACAAGCTTCCAGAAAGGAGCTTCTTCTTTGGAGTTCTTCGCACTTTAAGAAAGAGTTATCTAAGAGAGATCATTGAAGAAGCTCAAAAAAAACGCGACTCTATTTCTCCTGAAGATTAAAAGAAGCAAGGCATACAAATAAGCGAGACCTGGCTCGCTGAGCTTAAGAAGCATCCATTCCTCTCTCGTAAGCTTTGATTCATAACTTTGTAGAACCTGGAACTGGTATATTCCTAATGAAAGAGCATGCGAAGGTTCACAGAGAGAGAAAGTCATAGACTATTTATGAAGTGAGCAAAAGACTTTATAAAGATGTCTAAAAGCTAGAAGAAATGAACATAGATGCAGGAGCTGGCACAAAGAGAAGAAATATGGGTCCAAGCAAGCCTTAAGAAGAGGAGAAGAAAGAGAAGCCAAACCCCTTTATGGGCCAATTTAATATGTGAATATATTCATTCGTTTAAATCTAAAACTTATTTATAAACATTCATTCTTCCTTCTCTCGCACAAACTGTTGTCTTATCTACGCTTACTCTCTACAGCTGCTTTGAATCAAGTCTACTGTATCGATAGGCAAGTCATGCATAAGATGATAGAGCAGCAGCTTCTTGTAGTGAGTCTTGATTTAACTCCAGTAGAATTCTATTCCATTAAATTAAGGACTATAAGGAACGTTATAAACAAGAGTTATGTTTAGGTCTTCATAAACTTTCTTAGACTCCTTAGTCTTATGAACTGAAAGGTTATCAATAAACAGGATGATCTCTTGGTTGCTATACTTCTTTCTGAGCTTATGTAGGAACTCTATATACTACTCTCGCTTAATAGAGCGAGGGTGAATCACATAACTCTCTAAGCCTGAATCTTCACTTATACTAGCTAAAATTGCATGGGTAACTACCTTCACTTTTTAGTCATAAACTTCTATATTATCATACTTCTTATACCTAGACTTATTAATAAAAGTGTTGAAAGTAAACACAGCTTCATCTGCATGTATGAACTTGATGTTATTATCAATAGCTCTCTGCATTTAATCATTTATATAGTTTAAATTATTACTATAAAATGGCACTGTAAAATCAATCACTCTCTTTACTCTGTTGACAGTCTTGAAAGTAATACCATTTCTTCTATAAATGTTGGCTATAGTCTAAGGAGAGATGCGCATATCAGGAAACTTGCGATGAACATTACAGCTCGCTAGTCTAGAGGAAAGTGTGCCCAATACTTTAAAGTCTTCGAGTCGCAGAGGTGGTCAATATGGTCTGTGAGATCTTTTATTTTCTTGCAGGATGTTTTCAAGTGCCTGAATTATAATGCTAAACAGCCAACAAGCAATGATACCTAACTGTTGAGGCACTCTTGTGCAGGAGCTTTGCTATAGCTGCATAATTCATTACTGGTTTGACTTAGTCTCTATTAATACTTGTACCATACCTAAGCTTAAGCAGTAAATCTAAATATTACTCATCATAAATAGACCCTAAATTTTGCTAATTTCTATTTCTCATTTTGCAATTTGGCCTAATTTCTCTACTAACCCCAATAAGACCCCAACTATACCCTACAAATCAAAGCACTTATAAACCTCACTAAGGGGTTTTGGGGTTTTGAATATGAGACTTCGTAAAAAGTATTTACTATTTAGTAAAATTGAATCAATTTATAAAATATAATAAATTACTCAAATATTAAATAATTAAATATTAATGAAATAAAATCAAGAATAAATATCAAATTGAATGTTCATTTTTTTATTAAATTAAGATCAAATAATTTTAGTAAATTATTAATTCGTTGAAATAAGATTTTAAAAATGATTAGTAATCTGTAAATCATTTGTAAAATATTTATTAAACTTTAATATTAATGGAATGAACTTTCAATTTGATATAAACTTAATTTCATTAATATTTAGTGATTTGGCTATTTTATTATTATATTATATTTACAAGGCAAATATTCGATATTATCAAAATTTTTAGATAGATGCTATTTAATGAGATAAATAAAAGAATTTGTATTTTAAATGTGTGATTAAAGGATTGATTATTTTAATATATTTTGGATATTGATTTAGTTTTTATTCATTGTTTTATAACAAAAACTTCCTAATATATGAAATTTATCATTTTGAAACTTTCTGTTTCTACAATTAATTCAATACTAACATATAATTTTGATGTAAATATTTATTCTTTCAAAAAACTTTTTTAAATAAGAGTAATTTATATAATCTTAGGTATTATATTCTTTTTTATAAGTGTGTAATTATTGTTGATCAATAATAAATATTAGTAAAGAAAATATATTCTAATTAAACATCACAATATAATGGAAGTTACATTATAATTTAATAAAATGAAATAATAAAAGTAAATGTAACAAGAAATTAATTTCAGTTCATAATAAATTACTTAAAAATTTACTAATCTTTAGAAGTGGAGTTATAGTTCTATAAATATTACAATCTTTAATTGTGGTCTTATTAGAATTAATAATTAAATGTGTTTTTATTTTAATTTATCGAAAACTTAGTTAAGAAAAAGAAATTAAATTATATAAATTTTATTTTATTCTTATTAGACCTATTAACTATATCAAAATTAATAAAAAAATCATTAAAAATGTAACAATTAATCGGTAAAAAAAATCTCAGGATTTAAATAAAATATGAAAATTATTCACATTGTTATTTTTTTAAAATTAATTATTTTAAATCTTTGCATGCTAATATTTTAAATATTCCAATATTAGATTTGAATATAAATTTTTAATCATAATTTTATATATATCACTCTAAAAATGGAGTAAGTTATCACTTTGAATTAGAATTTTAGACATCGGTATAGTTGGACATCTTTCTTGTTCTTTTATACATTTGAAATTTTTTGATATTTTTTTAATTATTTCATCATCTACAACTTCATCAGCAACCACCTCTACAACTTCTACTCAGTGCCTAAACCCCAAAAGATTTGAATTTGTGAACAGTAAAAACCTAACTGCTACTATTTTGACAATACTGTAAATTTAGCTTGAAAATTTTTCCCTAGGAGATTCTGTGTCAGCACTAATAAACTTCTAATTGCATTTAGGAAATTTTTAAATACCAAGATTATAATAAGTGATATTTTAAGCTATAGTAATCAATTCTAAAGTCAATGTTTTTATTTGAAAGTATAAATATATAAATAGCTTAGTAAGTAGTGTCAATAAAAAATGAAATTTAGATATATAAATGTCAATTTATAAATTAGGCACAAGAATAATTTAATATAATAATTACTTTAATTATTTTTTTACTCGTTCTTAATTAAAATTCTAAATATATTGTATATTATTTTTTTTTCGTAGTTTTTATTAAAATTTCTATATAAAATGTTCCCCAAAGAATATATAATCTTTATATGACTCAATATAATACATTAAATAAAATGGAATGATTATTAATATAATTTAAAAAATTTATATATATTTTTAATGTTTCTTGAATTTTATTTTTTATAATTTAAATATATTAATTCATTTTTTTGAAGCAAATTTTTCACTGAAAATAATAATTAGAATTCCTAAATGAGGTAAAATTAGAGTTTATATTTTTTAATTCAGCATGTCATTATCTTTTTTATTTCACTTGAAAATCTATTGTTATTTTACTTTATCATTCCAATTTATTATATTATATTATTTAAATAATTTTAATTTAAATGCATTATATTTTAACTAAAATAAAAGGCATTTAAAGGAATTAAATGCACAACATATAATATTTGCTGGATATATATTTACTTAAAATAAGTTGAAAATGGGGAATAAAAATATTCATATATTTTGTATATTTCGTGATATCAGAAATCATTTTATTAAAATATATGTTCTTTTTAAAAAATATTAAATTATAGAAATTTATTATATGTATTCGATCAAAAATATCCAATAAATATAAAAATAAAATTTAAAGGATGTGCCTTTTTTAAATTTTGATAAATTAAAATTGTATAAATAATTTGTTCATATATAATGTTGATTTACTAATAAGATATATAACAATTCTTGCAATGCCTTTTAGAATATAATTTTTTTAAATATATGACAATAAAATCATCATTTATATTATGTTGAATCAAAATATATAGACTAAAGTAATTATGGCAGTAATGCATAAGATAAATAAATTAAGTAGGATCATTAAAATTTAAAAATAAGATTATTAATTTACATAGATATATAATTAAAAATGATTTACCTGATTAATTTCTTTTTATTTTCAATTAATTTATTTGTTATGTTACTATTAAATGATTACTTTCGAATGTGAGAATTGAACTAATTAAATAGTTTAAATCATGGCAGGCAACTTTCCCAAACGGAAACATCTTAGTCATTTTTAGACTAAGAGTATAAAATTGGTTGGATTTTCTACCGGCTGTACTACTCTATATAGTCATAGAAGAAAGATTAATCAACAGAAGTTTACTTTTAATCAACTAAGATAATAATATTTTAAGTAAACTTCTGTTGATTAATCTTTCTTCTATGACTATATAGAGTAGTACAGCCGGTAGAAAATCCAACCAATTTTATACTCTTAGTCTAAAAATGACTAAGATGTTTCCGTTTGGGAAAGTTGCCTGCCATGATTTAAATTATTTAATTCATTTATTTTCTCAAATAAAATGTAGTCTTATAATTAAAATTTTGATTAATTTAGAGATGATTCCTGATATAATATAATTTAATATAAAAAAACTGCATATTATCTAAATAAGTTATTTTCCCGTTCTCCTTTAAATTTAAAATAAATTACAATTAACATTAAAATTAAATTATAAAAATTTTTAATTAAAATTTAAAATTTAATTAACATTAATACATAAAGTTCTAAAGAATAAGACTTCTAGTGAAAGAATATTCTTGTTAAAAATTAGTTCAATATATTATTTTATTTATTGTGCTTGAAAGGCATGTCCAAGTTTTTTTCTCCGGTTTATTAATAAAAAATCTCAATAAAAATTCAGATGTGTAATAATTAATTGTAACATTTTTGTAGAAAATATTTGCTAGTATTAAGTTCAATCTTGTTAGTATTTTTAACAATAATCGTTAATTGATAATATTAATAAATTTTTATAAAAGTTATCTTCTAAATCAAAAAGTGAAAATTTTAAGAAATATATTTAACAATACAGAAAAAAACAAATAAAATTATAAATAGAATTTACAATATGCAAAAATTGCATTCATTCATATGAGTAAAGATATTGGTATGACTTTAAAAATTTTTTGATAAAATATTAGGTAATTTATTGAAACTAAAAATATATACTCTTTAATTTAAAGAAAAGGCATTAAAATATTTATGAATTTTTGTTAAATATAACGATTATTCTTTTTAATAAATGTGTTCATTTTATGGTGTAATTAATTTTTATTGAATTTGGCGTTATATATTAAGCTATATTTCTTTAGCATTGTAAATATTATTCTAATATTTTTCCCAAAAAAATTAAGATAACTTCTATTTTAGTAAAATAACCTTTTTGTATTTAGTTATCTGAAATCATGGGGGGGAAAGTTTCCTGCACTCGTGATAGTTTCCTGCACTTTTTTATATGTAAAATTTCATAAGTTTAACAATAAAATTTTTTTTACAACCCATAAATTTTAAGATATTTTTTATATCATATACGAACTGCATGAAAACATAGTGTTAAACATTATCTAATATTATATACCATTGAAAGAAATAATTAGAATTTTAACAACATTTGGATAAAATATTTGGAATTTCATTAGTACAGAGAGAACAATATTATGGTTGAGATACAGAAGTCTACTAATATCAGATGGAATCTATATAGTGGATAAATTTTATCCTTGCTTGGATGGTGATTAGATTCCATGTTAATAAACATATTGATTAATTGAAGAATAGATTAAGTAATAATATATAAAAAAATTAGTAAAAAATTTTGTTGATAAATGTGATAAAAATCGAATTCTAAAAATGAAAAAAAATTTAGTGCAGGAAACTAACCTAAAATTTTTTTTTAATAATAAACCGGTGCAGGAAATTTTCCCCCCCGAAATCATTTTATTCATAATAAAGCACAAAAAATAGTATTTGGAAGATAATTATTCAGAAAGTTTAATATTTTCTAATAAAAATTTCTAATAAGTTTCTATCTATATTATAAACTTCAAAAAATTTCTTGGAAAATTAATAGTTAAAAAAAATTAAGAAAATAAAAGCCATTAAATTACAGTGTAAAAATACTTATTAATTTATTGGCAGCCTACTATATAAATACAGATACAATTTGGCACTTAATTGATGAGAATCTATAATCAGTGGACTTTACTATTTGCGGTACTGCTTCATCTTTCTGGAACCAAATAAATTGATTTCGGGAATTCGTTAAATTAAACCGAAAAAATCATCTAAAGTTAAAATTTATTATAATTAATGTAACTTAAATTTAATTTAATTTTCCAAATCAAAATGTACTCCTACAGTAGTTATGAATTTATGCCTATTATCATAACTAACTTGAATGTTTCACTCTTCTTTACTTAACTAAAAATTATGAATAATTCATGATATTAATTATTAATTTTTGAAGATATTTATACAATCATGTTATAAACATAATAATTTAATAAATTTTTATTTTTTCTAAGTATCTATAAGATATTTCAAAAACTAAAACCAAATATTCTGGTATAATACTAAAAATGATAATGGATGTATGTTTTGATTAAATACTTAGGAATAATTAATATATTTGGTATTTTAAAAGTTTATCAACTTTATGGTATGATTAATCGATAAATATAGCATTTACATAGAGTGTTTTTATTTAAAAAGATAATAAATATTAATATTTATATTTAATGGAATATATTTGAATAGTGGAAATATAGTTAAATCAATTTAATGTTAAATCCATGAAAGTTATCAATTTATTATATAATTGAGTCTACTTTTAGTTAATTTTCATCCAATATTTTTGGGTTTAATCATTGAAAAATATTTAATTATAGAAATGATAATACTGTACATGAATTTTTAGAAATTTATTTTATATAAGGAGTTAATCAAAACAGAAATTAATAACATTGTTATACTTAAAATGGAGCATAGAGGTTCTTTAAATCTTGTCATAACCAGGTAAAAAAGACTCAGATTTTTCCAATAAAATACAATATATTTAAAATCAAAAGAATTATCAATCATTATCATAGTTATTTCTCTAATTTTTAAGCTGTTTTCATTGATGAGTATAATTTAAATATCTACATTTAATCAGAAACAGATAAATTCTCTTCTATAAGAGACAAGAACTGGATATAATTTTTATTTCTCTAAACTATAAGAAAATCAGATTTTATGAAAATGACTTAATGATAGGTTCTTCGCTCAAATAGGATTATTTTGAGATATGTAAAAATATAAATTAAATAGCATACTATATACAAGTCAATTAGTAATTAAGAAGTAATAAATGTATTTTTTATCGCGTATTTGAAGACTTCATACTGAAAAGTTAAATATAATTTATAATTATCATTTTTGCTACAGTTGTTTTATATTTCATGATTATTTATTCCTAATCTTTTGTATTTTATCTATATTCTATTTTAAGCTACTTAAAAAAGTACAAATGTTTTATTTTTATTGAGTTTTAAAGTGGAACATATTCATTTTAGCAAAAATGCGGCTGTAAAGTTCAAATAATTTATGTATTTAATATTAAAAGAGATAATATTTGATTCATATTTGTTCAACCTTATTTGAAAAGTAAAAATTAATTGATAATTTTATAAATAATAATATTTTACATTCGTGTAATATTAATCTTTCTAACACAATGTTAACCTTAAGTTTAACTTTATAGCGCAAATTTCAAATCATTATACTTAAATATTTTAAAATGATTAAAGAAAAATATTTTAAGATTAATATTAGATATTTTTCAGTAATATCCAGCAGCAAAAATATAAAGTATTTTCTAATATAAACAAACTCAATAATAGTTATTATCTTTAGTAATTATAACAACCATCAAATATTTTTCAGAAACAGCTTAAAAGCTCTCCACGAAATGATATGAGTCTGCAGCTTTAAATTTAAGAACTTTTGCTTTGCTCTTGTAATTTGATATAATATTTTAATTAAAATTATGTTTATATTTATATTTATTTAATTTATTTATGCTGCTTGGCTATTAAAATATTAAATAAATAGACATGTTTTAATTTGTTTAAATTTATAAGATCTGGGTAGAATTTAAAATTAATCAGTATTTAATTAATTAATTGTTTATTTTAAAGTAATTTAAATAATTACTTATTATTTATGAATATTAAGCGAGTATAATCAAAATGAGGAGATCGTTATAAATAAATCAAAAATGAGATGAATTAGCATTATGTTCTAATCAAATTTTACTAATGTTTTTTCAACTGTAGTTATTTCGAATTAATTTCATGTGTTTTTTTATTATTCTTCATTTTATTAATCAAACGTGTATTATTCTGATAATTAATTTTCCTAAACTTTTCCAAATCATTTCTATTTTAGGGCATCAAAGTAGTTGTAGCTGTAGTAATCTTTAAGTTTCTTAATTAAATTTTCTTAGATATCTTCATCATATCTTCAGGGTATCCTTCCTCAAAAATCAAAAAGTTCAAAAATATTAAAATTAACAATAATAACAACAGCAATAGCAGTAGCAACAGCAATAGCAACAGTAATAATATCAAAATTAGCTTAAATTAGGACTCAGGGATTTTTAACAAAAAATCAAATTTTTGAAAAATTTCAAGTATAAAGTCTTAATGTTAGGGATGATAATATAAGTGATGATGAAAATGAAGAATAAAATCAAAGATTTTAAGAATTTTTAAATTCTCAGGAATTTAAAACTGATTCCTAATTCAAGCTAATTTTGATATTATTACTGTTGCTATTGCTGTTGCTACTGCTATTGCTGTTGTTATTATTGTTAATTTTAATATTTTTGAACTGTTTGATTTTTGAGGAAGATACCCTGAAGATATGATATGATGAAGATATCTAAGAAAATTTAATTAAGAAACTTAAAGATTACTACAGCTACAACTACTTAGATGCCCTAAAATAGAAATGATTTGGAAAAGTTTAGAAAAATTAATTATCAGAATAATACACGTTTGATTAATAAAATGAAGAATAATAAATAAACACATGAAATTAATTCGAAATAACTACAGTTGAAAAACATTAGTAAAATTTGATTAGAACATAATGCTAATTCATCTCATTTTTGATTTATTTATAACGATCTCCTCATTTTGATTATACTCGCTTAATATTTATTAATTTCTTTGATAATGAAGTCATTGAGTAGAGATTGATAGAGTCGTATAAATAACAATTGATAAAATAAGGAAGGGATCATAATTATATTTTTATAGATTTAAAAATTAAAATGTGACCACAAATATTGTTTTCTCAGATTGTCATAATTTTAAAAGTAATCATTTTTGATTTTCATTTAGAGATTTAAATTCATTCTAAGAAGAGAGTTTAGAAAAATATAGCAAGTTATTATTTTATTCAGTTTTATACATTACATATAAATCATTATTGTATTGTTGTTAAAAATATAATGCATTAATTATGTGTTGTAATGAAGAACTTAAAAAAATATGGAAATAACCAAATGAATTTTGATTATTAAATTAAAAAGTTAATTTGTTGACGATATAAAAATGTATAGAACGCGATGTATAATTTACTGTATATTTTAACAATCAGAGTAAAACTATTTGGTTAAATACCCACCGCTCTTTCTAAGTTTTTGAACTGAATAAATTCACGACTTCCATATTTAAAGATAAAGATCATTAGGAAACATAGAGAGTGAAATGTCAGTTGTTATATCATACATTTTCTCATGTCCCTCTTAATAACAATTCTCACCCATGATGCCTTTCCATTATAATGAACAGATGTTTTAGGGAGAAGAAGATGAAGAAGCAATTAACTTGTACTTTTAAAAAGAGACAACAAAATTAAACAAAATTTCTAACAAATCTAGGATTTGGAGGGCCTAATATAACAAACTATTAAACCTACTAAACAGGCATTCTCCAATGCCCAGATACCATTTCTTTTCAATAATTTGAATCAAATGAGAAATTTCTTCCAAAAGAATCTGATCGACCTTATATATGAGAGAAAAAAATGCTTCTAAGACAAAGAAGTAATCAATCAGAAAGCCAACAACAAAAAACAAGTTCAATTTGAAGTGAAGTTGAAACCAAATCTGAATACCTAGATAGTTTTCAATTACTTGGTTTACTTCCCTAATCAAGTCTCACTATACCCAGAGACCCCTAGATCAAAACCCCATTACTAAGTAGATAAACAGTAAACACTTAAAATAAACTAATAATCTAGTTAAAATGTAAAACGAAAACTAATTCATCCTGACTAGTTAAACCCACATTCTACAATTCAGTGTAGAGGTAAAATATGAATCAAATGAAGACAACTTGTTTAAAAGATTCATCAAATATTAACCTATTCCAAACAACCATAACCTAATATAATAATTGGTATAATTTCAAACAGAGCCTTCAAAAGGACTTGAAAATTAGTCAAGAGTGCAATAAATAGTGAGACCAAAAATACCTCACAACCTATTCTGACTAGTCATAATATAACCAGATCTGGCCATGATTCAACAAAACATTAGCATGACTCACCAGATCAGAGCCATAGCAACTTGTGTGAATATTAAGTTAGATTTATTACTAAGAACAAATTACGTACAGACAAAATTTCTTCTACTAAAAAGTTTGACAACGATGAAGGTAGATTTTAATTATTAAAATCACTAAATTATTCCAAGAAAATCAATTAAGACCCAGGATACAGTAAAATAGATTAAAAATCGTGAAAATAAAATCCTTAAATACAAAGTAATATATATATATTATTATAACTTGTAACATACTTAATATTTTATATTAGAAATATGCTTGATTTATTTAAGAATCTTAAATTTTTGAGAATATAGGTATTTTAACTTATTTATTTTTATCACTTGAGCAAATGTTTTATATTATTATTTTTTACTTTATATCTCAAAGTGTATTTATTTATAATTTTACATGAAAATGAATTATGGTTTTAATTAAAATTAATTAAAATTTATTCCTAATATTAAGCATGAGGAATTTTAAGATAAGTTACTATTTAAAGTAATAAATCTTTAAAGATAAAATTTTGTATACTATAAAATTAATTATTTACCTAGAATTTATATAAAAGAATAAATTTGATTTAAATTAGTTATAAAAATAATTACATATTTAATTAAAAATATAAATAAAAATAATGAGATATTAATTTATATAAATTAAATATTAAAAAATGGGGGCAAGTGATGAAAATATAAAATTTACCACTTAAGCAAATTTTAAGCGTAATAATATATAATCAAACATAATTTAAAAAAATAATTATAGTAATGTAATATAAATGCTTTTAATTATAATTAGTCATACATTTAGAATTTAAATATTCGCAATTTTTATATTATTTTGACTTATTCTCAACTATGAAATCTAACTACTTAATCAACTCAACCCACTCTATAATTTCCAGCGCGAGTTAAAAATAAGAAGTAGAAAAAAAAGACTTCTCACTAATCTAATAGTCATTTAAAAAACAACATAATAGGCAAATTTTAAACAATTCATGACATTTTAACTCACAGAGACCAAAAGAGAAAAAGAAAAAGAAAATAATAAATAATACAGAAAGCAAAAGAAGTGGAACAATAAAAATGAGGTAGATTTTTATTGAAGTTAATTTCAATATTAACATTCTTACTATTTTAATGAAAAGAGCTTGTCTTTTACGTATAAACATATTCATATAAAAGAATAATATTTTATGGATTAAGTAAGTTGTAAAAAATAAATCCAAGTCTAAATAAAAATTAGATAAAGCTATTTTCCAATTTTAAATATGAGCTTTATTATGATTTACTTTTTAAAATGATAAAAACTAATAAAGGCCTATGAAATTACAAAATTTTAATTCAAGCATAAATAATATTATTACATCTAACTCCATATATTTAATATTATTAAATACAGGCAATCGAAGCAGTAATGACTAAGCTTAAAACGCTAAATAATCCAAGCCCAAAAAATCTAATCCTCGTAACTAATGAATTGATTGCATTTTGAAAGAATTGAAGCACTATTACAGCAAGCCACAGCCAGGGATGGAGAAAAGAACCGCTTTAAAAATGCCAACTTATCATTTATCACACGATTGAAAATATCAAAATTCCAGAAACGTCATAGAGCGCTCTTGAATTCCTTGGGCTTAATATTAGTGAAATCTACTCAGCCAATATTTACGGCACTTGTTACTATTTTGTAGATGAGGAACTGGCTCGAGCGTGCTTCAAGTTGTCGTTGTTGCAATATCAAATAAAATGACTAGCTTTAGCTATATATAATTGATATGATAATGCTATTAAAAATGCAAACAATCGAGTGAGATACAGATATAAAAACTTCAACATTCATAACTATCTGAGCATTTGAGTAGTTTGACTATCTGAGCTTCTGAACCTGCATCCGTTTCGGAGAAGAAGAATTATAGATGAAAATCACAAGTGCCAGATTGAGTGAAAAAAACTTTATTGAAAATGACAGGGAATCCTGAATCATCAAATGGGCCACCTCAGGAATCCATAACTGATCTAAGAGAAATAAATCTATCATAAAAGAAAGGATTTTTGAGGTAATGAAAAATTTCAGGCACTTTATACTACAGCTGAGAGAATTCATCCTAAGGTTAGAAGGAAAAGTATGGTACATATTCAAATTGCATCTTATATGAGTTAAATTTCACTAAGCATTTCCTCAAGTTCAAGAAATGTTTAAAAATGCATGTGATGATGTTGTAGGATTGAGAAGTGAAATCAAGTTGCTATCATTTCTAGGCCTCTGGGACACCCCAATATTTAGTAACCTTCATCTCTCTGAAATCCTTCCAACTGATTTGAGTGATGCTAGTAATTAAACCCCAGAAACACGCTTTCCTATTTTTTCTTTAGCAATACTGAAAATGCCATAGCGCAGTAAATCTAATTAAAATAATACGTTACTCATTGTGATGGCCCTAAAATGCGAATAAAATTACAAGGTAATTCCACAAGATGGGTTTACTATGATCTGTAGATAAAATACAGCTACCTGTCAACTCTCTAGCTTCCTTGAAATGGTAAAGGATAGAATAATATTGCATAAGTAGACAAAGAGCAGAGCACATGTCACTAGAATAAGCTTTTCTTCTCCTCCATTTTTAGTATAATCTAAGCTAAATGTTCAATAGGATCTGAAATATGCTCCTTAACTAGATTAAAAGATGTATTTTCATTACTGCTTAATGCACTTGAAGTCTATCAGTAGACTTTTAAAGGAATGGAGCACATAACGATTTGCACAAATTCATTGGTTACCTTTAAAAGAAATCGATAAACAGATAGAGTATTGCTGAAATCAGCAACAATACGAAAGACTTGGGCGTTTAAATTATATCATTTAAATATAATCATCTCAATTATACAAGTAGATTTTAAGTTTTATAAGCAAAAGTAATTATATAATTAAATAATTTGCATTTTTAAATTGCTTTACCCATTTTTTTATAATCTTTTATATTATGGGGGGTACCAGAGACTTAATTGTGATCACATTATTATTGTAAATATTATAAATATTATTATAATGAATTTTGAAATTAAAATTATAGATACTTTGAGAATTATTTTTAATAATATTTGTATCATTTTTAGAGAGATAAAGTACAAAAATGTTTGATTTAAATTTATTCACTTACCTTTCGATATCAACTACATATTCGTACATGCTTTACTTTTCATGATATCCTAATAAAAATCACTTAATCATGTTAATATCATTATTATTAAATAATTTAATAGCTTTTATATTTATAATATACCCTAAATATATATTAAAAAAATAAAATCTGTCTGTTTAAAAAGAATATAATTGTTAAAATAATACAAAAATAATTATATTTCAATTGGTTTTTAGAGATAGACTGATATAAAATGAATAAAAATTTTAGCGGTGCTAATTATTTGATTTATTATTGATAAAGTACATTCGAATCGGGTGATATGTAAAATAAAAATGCAAAACTAATCATATCAATAAGTAACTGCCACTATTTAGAAAAATTTTGAGATCAAATTATATCCCTATTTAGTTAACTACCTTAAATTTGAATTAACATTATGTGATTATTTATTTCTAACAGTAACTGCAATTAATATATATGGAGTCAATTAATATTTTTATTTTTAATCATTTCTCCATTTCATTTCTTTTCTAGCGCAGTGTTCCAAGTTGTTGCAGTAGTCATCGCTATAAGATATCTTCACTGTATCTTCGGGTATCTTCAGGATATCTTCTTCAAAATTGTTTACAAAGAATAGGGCTCCAAAAAAAGTTATTATTGAAGTCATAATTTTTCTTTACTCTAATTAGTTTATTACTGGATTTCTATAAGGTTATTCATTCGTTCAGATTCTCATAAATATACTTATAGTTAGAAGACTTATCAAAGCCTTGAAAATGTTAGGGTATAGATTAAGAATTACATTAACAGAAATTAAGAAAGCCTTCCTTAAAATATTTGCTTATTCCCAGTAGAAATACTTTCATTTAAGGTCTTAATATATCATTTTATATTCCTCAAAGAATAAAGGATCATCAAGTCTAATTTAATTTTTTTTAGATACAAAATGCTAACAATTGGAATGCCAACTACCCATAAATTATGCCTGGAACACCTCTTCCTAAACTCCATTTGAAATGGGATCCTTCCTAACATTTAATTTCCAGATCAGCCAAAGCCAGTATTCCTTCTTATCTAACTCCATACAGAAGAATAAAATTGATGTCATTCTTGTAATAGTTGAGTGAATTGCAAACAATAGAACATTGAATGATACTATGATCTGTCTTTAGAGTTGTATAAATGATGTTTTTAAGAACAACTTTTTCAGAAATAAAAACATAACGAATTTTATACCAAGTGCCACTGGAAGAATTACTATAACAAGTACTTTAAAGTAATATGTCGAACTGCATGGATCAGTAAATCCTGTATCTTGTAAAAAAGCAGTCAAAAGAAATGAAACTTTCAGCTGTTTCTCCTACAGCAGAATAGATGCCAAGAAACTTTTAGAAAAATACAGGCCAGTTTAAATTAAAGGATGAGGCTGATGTAAGAATATGGAAATAGTTCAACAAAATTCTGATGATAATACTTGTTTCACTTTCTTTTGTACTTTTTAAGTTCACCCACAAAAGTAAGATTAAAGTGATTACTAAGGCAAAAAATATTCCCAAGAAATATAGTAGGTTAATAACTTTTGATGGACAAAGCCCACATTCATGCTTTCCTATCCTAGTAAACTATAAATCGTCTTAAGCAATGCAAGAATGACACAAATTGCCTCTATATCCAAAATCACAAAGTTAAGTTGAAGAACTATTTGTATTTATTTGTCCTCCTAAACAAGCTTCTTCATTCAAAACCCCAAAACCCCTTAATGAGGTTTATAAGTGCTTTGATTTTTAGAGAATTTGTTAGGGGTAGGGGTTATTAATTAAATGCGAGACAAAAATAGCAAGCTTTTGAGGTCTATTTATGATGAAGAGTCTATAGATTTAGTGTTTAAACTGCGTTATGGATATGATATGTATAGTGAATAAGTCAAACCAGTACTGAACTATAAGTCTATTGCACTCTTAAAGCGTAGTCCCTCAACTGTTCGTTCTCACTGCTTGAAAGCTGTATAATTAAAGCAATAATAGCTGAATTCTTAGCCTAAGAGGAAGTCTATGT
Source organism: Oxytricha trifallax (assembly GCA_000711775.1). Taxonomy (NCBI): domain Eukaryota; phylum Ciliophora; class Spirotrichea; order Sporadotrichida; family Oxytrichidae; genus Oxytricha; species Oxytricha trifallax. The sequence continues at coordinate 487 of ARYC01009595.1, read as the reverse complement.
TTCTATAGAAGCATATTGACTATCTTATTAATGAAAAAACTTTGAATTATTGGGATCACTTCTCTCTCGACTAACGAGCTATTATGTTTTATCGCCAGTTCCCTGAGTTGAAGATCTCTGCATAGTCTGTTGCAAACATCTATAAACGAAATGGTATCTCTTACAAAGGTGTTAATCGTATCAAGAGAGTAATTGATTTCTTTCTGCCATTTTACAACAACAACTTAAATTATATTTATAATTAAATGCAGAGAGCCTAATAGAATAATAATAAGTTTATTCATGCTGATGAGGCTGTGTTTACATTCAACACTTTCATCTAGAAGTCTTGGTATAAGAGACATAGCAACATAGAAGTATATATATGACTAGAAAGTCAAGGTATAAACAATGGCAATTCTTGGAGGTATTAGCGAGGATGCTGGCTTAAACTTATGTTATTCATCCTCGCTCTATTAAGACAGAGCAGTATAATAAGTTCTTAGAG
>ARYC01009594.1:0-12019 GCA_000711775.1 Oxytricha trifallax | reverse complement strand
TTTAAATTATCCTTATAAAATGGAACATTAAAGTCAATCACTCTCTTAATGCGATTGACTGTCTTGTAAGATATCCCACTCTTTTTATATATGTTCGCTATAGATTAAGCAGAGATGTGAAGCTCAGGAAATTGGCGATGAAACATCACAGCCTCTAAGCTAGAGAGAAATGAGCCCAGTATTTAAGAGTCTTATCATTAATAAGATATTCAATATGATGCTGCTAAAATTTTAAGGGTCTCTTAGGCTTAGAATTAAGATGCTATCTCTTTAAATTCAATGCTAATAGACAGTAAGACCTCACAATTGCTGGAGATTTATGGAGTAGCGTTGCTATAGACGTATAATTAAGGAAAGGCTTGAGTTATTCACTATATTCATCACATCCATATCGCAGCTTTAACAATAAATCTATATACTCACTGTCATAAACAGACCCCAAACCTCGCATATACTCACTTAAAATACTAATATTTAAACATTAAACCCCTACATAAACTCTAATAAACCCCTAATAAACCTATTAAAATCCTAATAAAGTATGCACTAATAGTCTACTTTTATCAATCAAAAACTCAATCAAACTACTGAAAGGGTTTTGGGGTTTTGAATGCTGATACTGAAGAGTTTGTTGGCAGTAACATTCAAGCAATATTTAAAAATTTGCCAGATTAAATATTAATAATCAAAAGCAAAGGATTATTATAATTATTGATTTTTAAAATTTTGAATTTACGAGCTAACTTAAAGAAATATTAATTTTAAGTAAGCACGTATTATAAATAAACTAAACTTTTTAGAAAAGCTATTTTAATTTTAATTATTACTCATAATATACTTGTAATTATATTATTAATCCAATTATTATTTCTTATCTTATAATCTGGCAATTTTGATTGATTTATTTTTTATTATAGTAATATTATTAAATTTCTATATCAAATATGTACAAAGTTTAAATATAAAAATAGGTTCATAATATGATAATTATAAAAATTTTCACTTATTCCGCTTACTCAAGCATAATAGATTTTTAATATGTATATGATGCTAAATAATAAATATTTTAATTTTCTATTATTTAATCATTCGATGGCAATTCTAAGTAATTTTGCTAATTCTTAAGAATGTTGATGTTGAAAAGCTTAGCAAGATCTGTAATCTTTTGAAAAGTGTAAATGGCAGTGTTTATTCTGTAATGAATGTTCTTAATTAGTTATCTGAAATTTTTACTCAATCAATGAGCTGGTTTTGTCGACACCAATGTAGGTGATGGATTTTATATAGGAAATGCAGTTTGTTAATATAATTTATGATTTTATTGTATCAATTTTTATTGATAAATATGATTCTTTTGTGCCAAATCTTTTTTATAGGTCTGCCTTGGAGATAGTTTATTTAAATTGTTTAAATATTTAATTCAACGAAGCTTTAATAATAATATTGTAATTAACTATTTATATTTTAATTAGGATTTATATTAAATATTTGTTCATCTCTGTGACTTCTTTAACATCACCAATTTAATTATTTCTTTGAATTGGAAAAGAGTTTATTTATTGTTAAACTCTTTTGACTGATGATTATACCGTCTTCTTCTTCTATATAAAGATTTTATCAACTTAAGTTGTCTTGGTAGTTGTTTAATTCTTTGTAGTGGTCATATTCTTCTTTCTTTTCAACGGAATTCTAGTATACTTCATCTTCATTACAGGTTTCTTTCCTAGAAATGAAGTTCGCAGTTCTATTCTTCGGGTGGTCAAGCACCAATCTGATTTCTAATGGTGTAAAGGAAATATCAGAATGTATTATTATTATTTATTAAGTTTAGATTTAATTTTGGGGTTTTATTTGTTTATTTATTGATATATAAGTCTTAACATCTAGAAAAACATTTGAATTCAAAGTTTTACCTTGTAGCAGTTATTTTTTTCATTAGATTTAATCTTTGTAAGTTAGATTTAGATCTGGTTGATTAGAGAGTAATCTTTTTGATAAATTTTCAAGCAACAAATGATACTATTTCCACGATGTGAAGATCGCATTGATTTTTGTTGATTTATATCATGTGAATAACATATTAAGAGAATTGCCTGAGGAATTAGTTCTCAATGTCATTTTAAATAAAATTTCTTGCTCTGTTTCCCCACTATATAGATATAAATAATTAAATCATTAAAATGTTAAAGTATAAAACATTAATGAACTGTCTGATCAATCTTGAAAACACACAAAAATTATAAAGATAAATCTTAATATTAAATATTCTAGCTCCAATTATCATATTTATATTGCTTAAATTGTTATATTTTCAGATAAGCCTAAAGATAATAGAAGCCAATGATTTATTCAACTCCCACTCTTGATTAATAAGCGAAATTCTAATTTCTCAAGTGCAATAAACACTCTTATAATTTAATTGGATTGATTTAATTTGGTTTAAATTTAGAATTGTATAATCTAAAATTTTAAGTATTAATTATTAAAAGTGATCTAAATAGACAACACGCGGTTGAGGTTCAATTAAACTTCAATTTATGAATTAGTATAAAATTAAATTATGTTTATAAAGGAAATGCTGATATTACTGAATTTGATTTGATTAATTAATTGATTCAAGAATTAAAAAAATAATTAATCATTTAAAACAGTTTATCAACAAAATAAAAAGCTATTGGGAAAATTTAGAATTATAAACATTCATTAAAATGAAGGAACCATACTACGAAAGTATAATTTGTAGCTTTTAAACTTGTAAAAGTATGTGAAAAATATAAATATAAATTAAATTTATATTTTATATTTAATAATTGTTATCTTGTTTAAATGCTTTTATAGGTTGCTTTAATTTTAATTAAAAAAATTCAATTATTCTAGTTTTATATTATTTACATCATTTAATCTTTTAAATGAACGGCAGTGATCTTCTTTTTTAATTTTGTTATTAATCGTAATTTTTTCAAATTATAAAATAGCTTAAATTAATAAATAAACAGAATTATATAAAATTTTTACAGATTCAAAGAAAATGGGTTTAAACTACTTTAAATACTCTTTAAATATACATTCCAACTTAAGCTAATCTCTCAAATATATAAAATTTAATTTTTTGAATTTCCATTATTATCACTTTGAAATACTTTTACTACATAAATATGAAATAATCAATGAGTAAAAATAAAGATGACATAATATTTTGAGTTTCAATATTTTCAACTTTCGGAAGCAATTGTAGCATCAAATTTTTATAAAATAAAGCAATAGTGCATACTAAACTTTAAATTTATCTTTTATAGTTGTATATTTCGTATTCCCTGAAGGAGAATCAATTTAATAAAATTATTAATAAATTATTTAGATATAAGTTTAATTATTCATCCAAACATTTTAGACTAAAAAATTATAATTATACTCCTATTGTTTATATTTTAATCATTAATAAATGTGATTTAAATTAGCTTTATTAAAATATTGACAGTTTTTGTATTTTTAAAGAGTATATAATGATTAATGAGTTAAACTCACAATTAAATATTTATCAATTCATTGTTAAATACTAAAATCAAACCATCAATTTTAGTCGTGATGTAGACGTATCTGAAGTGAGTTGCGTGTCAAGTCGAGAGCTATAAAAACTCCAAAAAACCACCTAGCCCCCATTCCACATCTCCCTGTACCGAGATGCATACGAGACAAGAGCCTGGCTATTGACTAGGAGTATCTCCCGCAGAGCTCGCAGTGATCTGCTTCCTGTAAACAATTAAAGGGGACTCTGGGGAAAAACTCTTACCAGTTTCCACCGCTGCTGAGATAATAGTCTCTGTCCTTTCGCTGTGGTAGCCTCATTTATCCGACCTGGTGTGGGAGGAAAATCATTATAGTTGGCTTCTATGGTTCTCATAGTCTCTCTTTTGAAGGTTAAGCACACCTTCATCCTGTTTCCTATTACCTAGGAAGCTGAATTCACGCCAGGTAGCTCAGCTAATGCAGGGAAATCCTTAGAGTGCAGACAACTCGAGGAGTTTAGGATATGACAGATTGAACCTCACCGACTGGCCCCTAATGCGGTGTACCCCAAAAACCCCCTTTCTACCCTCAACAAACCTTAGTAGAAAGCTCTATTAGAAAGTCTCTAGCCTCGGGCCTCTGTGGGTCACCCTATCCTTATAACTTTCTAATTTAATATTAATGAATTTTTAAAGAATTGAATTTCCAATTTTTTTAATTTTATTAATATTAATTTATTATTCTATCAGAAAATATTTCATAATATATTAATATTAATTTTAATGAGAATATTTATAAAGATGAAATTTTTCTGGATTATTGTATTTTAAAAGCTAGTAACTAGCCACTGTTCAAAATTTTGTTGTGATTGTCATTCCTTATAATTATCGAGGCAAATCTGTTGCCATCTCCGTCATCACTTCTATCTATCTTTTCTGGCACTTTATTCTCAATAATATCCTCATTAAGAATATTTATTCTCTCTCACCTTAACTTATTCATCAGCTGGAAGCTGGTAAAAGTGTTAGCCTCAAGAGATTTTTAGTCTTCTAGTATTGCAAACGATGAATCTTAGAATGGAGACTTCTTAAGTCACCATTCGATTTTTATTCTAAAAACGATGTTAAATGGAATCTTTGACTTAAACGAGTTTCGTAGATTTTGGGACTATGTTATACCATTTAGACTCCTCCATTAGAACATTTTCTAGTTTCAAACTATGTTTAACACTCTTTTCAATTCAGTTAAATGTAAATCTCTCGTTAATGCTGTTAATTTCCTCAATTGCCTTGGTAATTTCCTATATTTTTGAGTGTAGGGTGCCTACTCTTATTTTTCAATTATTCAATGGATTTTAAGGAAAATGATAGCTCTAAATATCTAATATGGATAGTGTAGAATTCTGGAGCAGTTTACTGTTCTTGTTGCACTCGTTGACTTCCTACCAAATGGAGTTCTAATCAATAATTCTGATATTTCTAAGCTCCAATTTAACTTCTTCTAACCATAGGAGTCAGGCTTATTGGTAAGCGAATCAAAATTATGGGGGAAAATTTCCTACACCTGTTTATTATAAAAAAAATCTTTAGGTTAGTTTCCAGCACTAAATTTTTTTCCATTTTTAGAATTTGATTTTTGTCACATTTTTCAACCAAATTTTTTACTTATTTTTTTATATATTTATTACTTAATCTATTCTTCAATTAATCAATATCTTTATTAACATGGAATCTAATCACCATCAAAGCAAGGATGAAATTTATCCACTATATAGATTCCATATGATATTAGTAGACTTCTGTATCTCAAGTATAATATTGTCCTCTTTGTACAAATTAAATTCCAAATATTTTAGCTAATTATTGTTAAAATTTTAATTAATTCTTTCAATGGTATATAATATTAGATAATGTATAAAACTATATTTTCAAGAAGTTCGTATATGATATAAAAATATCTTAAAATTTATGGGTTGTAAAAAAATTCTTGTTAAACTTATGAAATTTTACAAATAAAAAAAGTGCAGGAAACTATCACAAGTGCAGGAAACTTCCCCCCCCCAAAATTATTAATGTTTGGAAGCAGTAGATACAATACTTTCTATCACTATATTCTTGCACTATACCAACAGTCTAAACACTTTTGAAATTTTATATCTTGCTCTTCTAATTAAAAATACTCTAAATGCTGCTTGACATAGGCTAGCACTATCCTCAAGGCTTCCTAAAGAATCTCAAATATAGTTAGTCTAGAGAGAGATTTATGAAAAATAAGTTGAAAACTTTAATTAAAATTGAAATTTATAATTTAAATAAGGAAAACTTAAGATGGTGTCCATGGGTCAGCTAGTCATTCACTAAAATTTGTAAGTTACAAAAAACATATCTAAAAGTTTTTTATTTTAGCAATACTTACCACCTGGAGAGACGACGTCAGTAGACCAAGACCTCAAGTGGCACTGGGAAAAAATGGGAACAACAGAACAGGTTTGACCAGATGGAGCAAAGTATGAAGGATATTGGAAAGATGATAAAGCTGTTTCTAGATTCCATTTCTGTAATTTTCTATACTAATACTTATTATTTAAATTCATTTTCATTTTATATTAAAGTCTTCCACTTATTTTTCATAATTGTCACATGATTGCTTGTTCATCTAAAACCACTGGTGCTTTATGGCAACTATGCAGAAGTAGTGGTTTTAAAGTATATGGTAAATAAATCTACGCCTCAACTCATATTCATCCCATACACTGTTGCTTGGCAAAATAAGATATCAAGTAACCTTAGAGCATCATGTTCAAGTAACACAAATATTTTCAATATTTAAGAAAATCGCTCTATTCTTATAATTTAGATCAATGCTGATGTTATTATTACTCGATCTTTATTTAAATTAAGAATTTATTGTTTAATAAATATAATTAAATTCATATTTACAACAGTAATTTAATCAATATTCATATTGTCAACAATTTAAAGCCATTTGGTTCATCTAATTGCCCTTTCTGTGCATCATTTTAATAAATCCCAAGTAACCCCCTCTTAATTTATATATTATTATCACTTTAAACTTTCACTCAATCTTCATCATTTTTCTTATAATTATTAGTATTATCATTATAATGAAAATGATAGAGATTTTGTTGAACATTGCTGCAGGATGTTGATATAATTTTTTCATCAAATTTATAATCTGAAAAGATGCTGTTATTAAAGAATAGAATGATTTGCAGAAATTTGAGATTTTGTCATATTTACCAATAAATCAATATTATCTCTAATTCTCCGAAGTTTTATTTTACAATATACTATTAAAGATTAGCAAGTTGCAATAAAGCAAAATTAATAATAATCTATGCTTAAAAAACTAATACAAAAAATAATTTATTGATACAATAAAATTATTATAAATCAAATTTTCAGATGGCTGTAATAACCTCCTCGTTTTAATTTAAATAATTTCTTTTGATATAATAGTTAATTTAATTTAGATTACATAATTTGAAGAAGAAATATAATTCTTAGAATATTATCGAACCTATTTATCAACAAATATTAGACTAAGATAGAAGATTATAATTTAAATCCAAAAGCCACATATTAATTTAGGTATTTTTTGAATTTATTAAAAAATAAAAATTTAGATTCATTTGGTGTATCTTACCTTTAATAAAATAATATTTTATCAAATTAAATTAAAGATCTTTGCATTTGATATGCTATCATTTTTATCATACTTTATTTTCACAGGAAAAAGTTAATAATATACAATTAAAGCCTTATATTATATACTTTTTAGAGGTTTATTATTACATTTATAAATGCAATTATACTAATAATAATTTTATCAAATTATCCCAGAAACTAAATAAAAATAATATATTACTAAAGTATTGATATATTCAAAGTACAAGTGAGAATTTATTTTAGTTAATACAATAATTAATTAAGGATTAGAAATAATGAAAGAAATTCCTATGTATCGAAAATAGTCCTGTGTATATTGAATATCTATAAAACATAGTTTTTTATACCCTTGGAGAGATAAAAACACAAAAAAATTGTTTAGTAAAATTGCATGGCCAATTATAAATTAATATTTATGTAAGTAAATAATGTCTCAGTGTAAAAACCTTAATGAGCTATTGCTTGAGGCTCTCATTTAATGTAGAATTATATAATATATTTAAAACTTGAAAAATCTTCTATAATTTTAGTTAGATATTTTTAATGTATCACATTATTAGAAAATTTGCAAATCTTTAAATCTCTATTTTTGTATATATAGTTTCTTAAGAATGATCTCAAGGTCAAATTACAATTTGTTTTGAAGTTATTAATTGTATACGCATTATTATATATCGGCAACAAAAGACGTTGTAGTAAATGTAAATCTATGAAATCTGATTATTTCCTTTAACTTCTTGACTACATATGTTCTAATTAACTTCTAAATAATATTTATATTAAAATGCTACTTAGTCATTATTGAGTTACTTAAACTGAATTGATTATACATTAATAGATATTTAATTAAACATTGTCTATTGATAAAAATATCTTGACTTTTAAATCTTTGATTTAGAAATAAGTTTTATTATTTCTATATTTTGTTGTTTTTTATTATAATAAGTATTTTATATTAAAGTTAGTAAATAAATTCTATTTCAAATAAGAGAATAAGCATTACAGTTTAGTAAACATCTTTTTTTCCTCTATTCTATTATTATCATTATATTATATAAATTTAATTTAAACGCTTATCTTTGACAAAAATATAGTTCAGCTGTATACTTTAACATTAAGTAAAATATTTTGATAGAATATAACATTATAGTTTTCTTAGTCTTATGCAAGAAATTTATTTGTTAAAACCATGAATTAAGCTAATATGAAGAAGGCTTGAGTAAATTTATTTATATATATATATATATTTAACAATAATAAATATTAAGGAGAAAGTAGTTTTGTTGTTGAATTGATTTATCTATTAGAGTTTATGCCACCAGATAGAATATTCAGACTATTAAATAATTCTATTTAATAAAAACACATTAAACATTCAAACTACAAGAGGGTTCATACTATTTTATTGGTAAGCAGCTTTTGGCATTCGATTAATAAGTTAAAAATTTAAACATTTACCAAAATCTAGAAATCTATAAATCCGAATTGTTAGAATTATACAATTTGACCTATAGTTTTACTTTAATCAATTATAATAATAAAATTAATCGGAAAAAATTTGATGAATATCCAAAACTTTATGGGACTTGGGATGATAAACTTTTGCAAGAAACGCTACTGTTGACTAGCTGGCAGGAGGAGTGAAGGGTCAGCGGGATTTGGCACGAGTAGTATGTGTGACGGCACGCGACAGTCAAAACCCTAAAACTCCTTAGTGAGGTTTATAAGTGCCTTGATTTGTAGGGTATAGCTGAGGTCTTATTGGAGTTAGTAGAGAAAATGCAGGTTTTATGTGAATATTAAGTATATTTAATGAATATTATGCTTTTTAATTCAAACAAATTTTATCTGCTTATCTTTATGGTATATCTTGAATCTAATTCTCTATCATGGTTCATGTATGTCTTCTAATGATTATCTAGGATAAGCTGGAGCTCTTACGATTATCATCTCTACAAGCCTTTTAATTTCATTGCAAATATCTTCCTGTTATATATGTTTAGAAGCCAAACTTATTGATTATTCTCGTGCTTTGTTCCAAAGTAAGAAGTACTTTCTATATCGCACTCTAAGATTATGGCAGCAACTGCCCAAAAATCCCACTAAAGTGAGCCATTAGTCCACTTCTCCCTGATTGGAAAGTATTATGGTGTGCCAAGCACCTTAGCCAAAGTCACTATCTTTATCTTATCGCTCAATTGAAATCAATGACTACTATTTCTAATGGACAGAGATTTAACATAACATTGTCAGGCTTCATATCTTTATGTACATACCAAGTCATGGAGCTCTTAAACACCCTTTATCATTTCCGACAGTATCTAGTTTAAATCATCTGTGTATCTATTTTGAGAGAGATACTCTCTCGAAGTCATTTCAAACTTTATCAGTCTTAATGCAACAAAACCATGCTCAATAATAACTCCATCAAAAACAAAACAAATAATAGTGAAATAGGGAATCCGTCAAGTTATAATGCTAATGTCACTAATTCATCAGTCGAAAATTTTATACTTCTTGGGAGATTAGGTAGGAAAATTATTAAATATATCCGTAAAATATAAATTGTAGATAAACTGTCAACATCTCTCTAAAATATATAAAAAAAAAGCAAAAATATCCACACTTTAATCTCTATAAAACTGAATCTAAACAAACTAATCAGATCTTTTTAGATGACGGAGCTTTCAGTTAAGTATATAAAGTAAAAAGAATACGTGACGGGGCAACTTATGCTTTGAAAAAAGTGAGATTGAATCATTTATAATACAAAGAAAAGGAAAATATGTTAAATGAAGTCAGGATCCTTACATCAATAAATCATGCCAATGTCATCGCATTCAAAAAAGCTTTTATTGAGCCAAATACTCAATCGTGATGGTAAGTTACAATAAAAAAAATAGCCATTATTTATCGATAATTTAAGTTACTAATAATTTCAGCATAGTAATGGAATATGCTTACAACAGCGATTTATTTCAAAAGATAGCAGACCATCAGTAAGATGGGACATTTTTCCAAGAGCATGAAATATGGAAGATATTCATTCAGGTATTAAGAGGTTTAAGGACAATGCATGATCTAAATGTGATGCATAGAGACTTAAAATCTGCAAAAGTATTTTTGAACAAAGACTTCACGGTAAAGCTCGGAGATATGAATGTTTCTAAAGTTGCTAATCAAAAATATTTTAATTATTCTTAAAGTAATACACCATATTACGCTAGTCCTGAAGTATGGAAAGACAAACCTTATGATATTAAAAGCGATATTTGGTCATTATGATGTGAGCATGAAATAATCGCATTAAAGCCTCCATTCTAAGCAAATGATATGAATGAGCTTTATATGAAAGTAGTAAGAGGATAAATACAAAAATTTAACAATTCATTATTCGGCAGATTTATAAAACATTGTAAGAACATTGTTACAGGTAAATCCTACTCAGAAGCTAACATGCTTACAATTAACCCAAATTCCATCATTTAAAAACGATTTGTTGAGCTTTTTCCATAGATTGCTGTTTAAGAAAAGCAAGACTTAAAAAATGAGTTGCTCAAGACTATTAGAATACCCAAGAATATTATGTACCTTAGCAACACATTACCAATGGAAAACTATGGTAACATTTTTAAAAGATCTAATGTTTTTAAAGCCATGAATTGAAGTTTGAATAATAATAATAGGAATCACTATTAAAGTATCAATGGAATGCCATCAATAAAGAATATTACTGTTCATGAATCATAAATCAATATAAAGCTATTATATCTTGAAGTTTAAAAGTCACTTGTTAATAAGAGGTATCCTATGATGAGTCAAATATTTATGGATTAACTGATAATAATAATAGTAAAATTAAAATTGTAAGCAGGAATAAACTTGATATATTGATTTAATCATGTGACTATTAAGAAAAAAGGATAATTACAAGTTTTGACAGAAATTCAAATAGTTGATCTTAGAGAAATAATATTGTAGAAATACATTTGAATTTGGAAAATTAATTATAATTAAATTAATAATAAATCAAAATCATGGCAGTTAAAGTTGGCCAATTTAAACGATCTTGGGCTCATTCGATAGAGAATTTAAAATTAGCTGGACTTTACTATTGGCGGTACTATTTTATCGCATCCCTTGAGCGAGATAATTTCCCTTTAATGTGAGGGTATAATTTAATGAATTTAGAGGTGTTTAATTAAAGTGAAGTTATCTCGCTCCGGGGATGCGATAAAATAGTACCGCGAATAGTAAAGTCCAGCTAATTTTGAATTCTCTATCGAATGAGCCCAAGATCGTTTAAATTGGCCCACTTTAACTGCCACGATTTTGATTTATTATTAATTTAATTATAATTAATTTTCCAAATTCAAATGTATTTCTACAATATTTTATCCCTAATTAATTTGAAACTAAACATATCAAACAGAACTAATTTAGCGGTAACAATATTGATAAAATACGTAAAAATTGGAAATTGTAGAAATTAATTAAATATTCAATTATGACCAAATTATAGGAACCATTGTGTTGATCGAATGTGTATTACTACGAATTTTGATGATTTTTGTGTTCAGCACCATAATATAAACCCCAATTTTTTCTTGAACAACCAAGCACTTGATTTTAATGTTTGACAGGATTTAGATGATTTACATGGTCGTTTGACACCGTCAATTGGCGTCGACCTGGCATGGTCACTTCATGTCGATTCTTCGTCGATAGGCTTGAGTTGAGGCCAACCATCAATCCATTCTCATCTTCTAGATCCTAAAATCTATTGCTCCATCCTTGATCCATCGATGCCATCATTGGTAGCT
>ARYC01009591.1:0-12952 GCA_000711775.1 Oxytricha trifallax | reverse complement strand
GCTATTATTATTGTTATTATCTTTTAAGTGTGAGATGTATCTAAATCATCAGCTGAAGGATAAACACCATTAAAGTAAATATTACCAATAATTCCAGATCTAATTATATATTATTTTGGTCTTGTTTCTAATTCTAATTCATTTGTAATAAATTATAGCGGTATAACTACGTTTGGCACACGTACGCCTTCTGTTCCTTCAACGTTATTTGTTCCATTAAAATATCTACGTAATACACTGAACCACCGTGATGATCATGAAATGTAAATTTCTGGTCACAAGCTTTTCAATTACCGATTAATATCAGTCAAAGGAGATGCGATAGATCAAGACCTCGCAAAAAGAGTCCTCTGAAGTCTTGTGCATTTGAAGAGCCTAGCAATACGAAGAAGTCTGGATAAGTAGCACTCTAGAAAGACTAACCAAAACATAAAAGCCAATCATGACATATAATAGGAAAAGTTTAATTGTCATAGCCAATACCAAAAAAATGCCCTGAGAAACCTATTAGTTATAATAATGATATATTTAGGATATACTGAAAAACTCTTAATTTATTAACTATGATTTAACACAAAGTATTACCTTTACGGTTCCATGTAATGATGCTGATGGAATTATTCCATGAAATAATTTTTTTAATTAATATAATTTTAAATAAGCATTAACCTAAAACCGTTTATCTTCGTTATTTTTATATGAAACATTTCGATATGAGTTTCTTTACATATATAGGAGTATAAGTATGAGTTTAAGTTAGAAAAATTTATGAAAATTTTATATATAAATAATAAAACTTAATTAAATTCTGATTTAATGTTTTGATTCATGAACCAATTAGATATATCCTGATGATATTTCATTAGTATTATATAATACCATGTACTGATCAGATTTTAATTCTTAATAAAAAGGTAAGTATAATTTATTTATAATAAGGAAAACTTATTGAAAATGTGCTGTATAGCTCTGCATAAGAGGAAGAATTTAATGAATGCAAGTAGTGTTTTGCTTTATACTTACATTACTCAATTATTTTAGCAATAAGTTGGTTGGAGCAAGGATTCAGGCAACAGGATTTCGGAGCCAGAAGTCAGGTAGTCATATATTAATTCCCATGTTTACATAACTAAGTAGGCTTATTTACTCACTTCTTCTATAAATCATTAATTTTCATCATTTAAATATAAAGGATCCATATCAAAATTATGGTTATAAGGCTTTCTTTGACAAATTAAGATCCCTTATTGTAAGTCATGAATCTATCGTAATGTTTGCTAAGTAACATGCGATTATAGAACCTACTAGGAACATGCTTCCGGAGGTAACGAAGCTATCAACATACTTATTGTTAACTGCATCAGTTACTATCATTCGATTTGCCAGATTATCAATCTTCTATTTATTTTTATTAACAGAGTCAGAAGTAGGATTAGAAGTTGCTCTTGAATTAAGAGTAAAAGCCGACAATATTTTTGATTCAAAATAAGTATGGGTAACTTTTTGTAGTTGCATCTTTTTCTAGTGTAAAGTCTGCCCTATCATTTATTTTATTATAATTTATTGAATCATTTCCGTCGTTAGATTGTCTGTTAAAATAAATATTCGATTTTTAAATTATACCTGATCATCATAGTATATTATTAATTAACGGCATCTGTGAATAAGGTAGGGTTGTCCAAATTTACTATCTTTTTAGAGTTTAATGATACATTCCCATCAGCAGGATTTCCAGTAGATATGACATTCAAAGTAGTAGTGGGGTTAATTTTTAACAAAACATTATCATCTACATATTTCTTACCAATGAATTAATTAGTTTGATCAATTGTTGTAGTAGCTGATTATCTTATTTTTGGTTAAATAAAATGGGTAATTATGTACTAATCGTCGACGACATAGCGGTTGATAAAATTTTAGAGTTGGATCTGATAATGATTAAAATCCACTGATTTATAAAGAATTAGAGCCAGTCACGGATTAGAAATTTTATTGACCTAGCCTAAATCAAAATGACCTACTGATATATTTAGTTCTAAAAGTACCAACAGAAATATTAGCATTTGCCTATATATTCTTAGAAACATCATTTGTATCAGTTACAACTAGATAATGTGTTGATTGCTGGAGTAGCTAATGATGTTTTCAATCCTAAGCAAGATATTGAAGAAAGATTCGACTGCATTTATAATTTGTTATTTGCCAGTATCCCAAAGTTATTATCAGTTTATATAGTAAGGCAATATATTTTTCCTAGACTAAAGTTATTACTAGTTATGTCAATGGAGTTAACCCCAAAACATATGACTTTTGATTTTGATGATGAATTATTAATTTATCCAAGAATATAGCTATCTGTGAATGCTTTAGATTGTTGAAGGATTGATAGATCTAAAGTGTCTATATAAGTTGTTAACTCCCCAGCTAACTAAGCATTCGAAGAAGAAAGATATGCGTCACTAACAACGGAGTCACAGGTTGGGGATTATACGTGATGTTTACAAAAGATGGTCCGTTAACATCTTTATTAGAAATAGGTTTTAAAATTGATCAAATTGCCTTTTATTTGAAAATATATTTGCTAATTAAAGTGTTGCAAGATCTTTAGCATCTACTTATTGTTTATTTGCGTAATTAATTGTATTGCTGTCTGGGTAGGAGTTATCTGATAATAGAGTAAAAGCATCACCAGAACTTCTATCACTTATCTCTTTGTTTATATTTGCTTATAGGGTTTAAATCATACTTAATAAGTTTAATCATTTGCTAATATTGTTTGTGCTTCTGCATTATAATTTTTATTAATTGTTTAGCTTTTGCCCTTGTTTTTGCTTCTTATTGAACAACTGCATTCATACTAGATTACATATTTCCACGATTAACAACAGCTTTACTATTTCTATCCGCATCATTACAATATACCTATTTATTACTGTTGGTGAAATCCAATGTGCCAGTCAGTGGTTTAGTGTTATTAGTAATATTAAGTGGAGCTTTCTCCAATAGGCACACATGAGTTATTTAGATGTTACTTTAAAGCCGAATCCTTTTGGTCTTGTGGGTAATCAAACCTTGAATTTGTTTGCCTTTTAAATTTTAAATCAGTTTGTTGAGTGCTTATTATACTAATGATCCTCCATGGTTAGTTTGTTTTTAGCATTGAATATGATCTACCATCAATATTTCAACCGTTAATGAATGTATTATTTAAATTTTTGATATTTTTTAAAATATAAATGAATTTAAAATATATGTATCAATTGCAAACTAATGAAAAGTAAGGGCGGGGACACATAATTTAGAGTGAATCTGCCTAATTCATTTACCTTCAAAAGGATATCATTAAGCTCCTTTATTGCTGATAATTTATTCAAAAACTTTCACGATGAGTGCTCTGTTTTTATGTTTGAAAGGGAAGATATACAGCGAATCCTGCATCTAACCACATTTCTGCTTTAAAACATTATGTTAAAGACCAGAAAAATTATAAATTGGTTTAATAATTAAGGCATAATTACAATAATTGAAAATATTGATAATATCCTATCATATTTATAAATACTTTCATATTAAAGCAGATAATTGTGTTTCATTTAGCTAGGGTTGGTAAAGCTCGGTTTTGATATCGTAAATGATACATTTATTAATATTTAATCAGGAATTAGATCATAAAATTTTGCTTAATCATCTACTATCTTAATAACAATTAATTATTTACCACTGCTTTGTACAACTGGTCATGGAAGTATGATATTTTAGATTAATAAAGAGGCAATATTTAGTAGTAAAATAAAAAAAGCTTTATAACGAAATTTCTATTAAAAAAAGTTGTTTACTCATATGTTAAAACGAATACTGATTTAGAAATTAGTATGCAAAAATTGTAGTATGAAAAAATAATGACTATAATTGATAAGATTAATGATCTAGAAGTTATTCTAATATCTCAGTTTTTATGGAGTGATCATTGATTCCTAAGTTTGTTTAATTTGGGTATCAACTATCTTGCTAATTATTACTTGTCACTTATCTTTATAGATTATAATTAATTTTCAAGTAAGCAAGTTTTTTTTTCAGCTTAACAGTTTATATTTGCTGATTTGAAGTTTATTTTTTCTGACGCCACTTGTCATAGTTATATTAACCATAACACAAATAATCAAAGCAGTATGGATTCATTTTGTATTTACATATTTAAGATGTTTTATAAAATATTATATTAAAGCTAATCATTTCGAATCCTTGTATTTGCCTATGCTTCTCGTCTTTTTTATTTGGGTTGCTCATTTCCTCTCTCCTCTCTTCTTTTATTTCGACATCTTTTATTCTTCATCTTTTACCTCAACTCAACCTCTTCTTAGTGGAGTTTTAATACCACTTCTTTTTTATGTTGGTAGTCGTGACACTGTATGGATTCATTCATTCCAAAATTTATATATTTTCAATTATTAACTTGCATTATTTTTATTGTCTTTTAAGTTTTTGCTATTAATTGTGGATTCAGCTATTTAATAAAAAAGTTCCTCAAAAAAAACTATGCAACATTATTAAACTTTTGCTAAGTCATTTATTAGTTAATATAAAATTCAAAATCTTCAATGTTTTAACAATATTTTACTTTCATCACAGATATTAAGCAACTATAATTAAGTGTGAAAAATCAAAATTTAAAAAGAACTTTCAGGCTTACTTTTCCATTATAAGTATTATAGTAAATTTATTTATAAAATACAAACATAGATGTGATTAAATATAATATGCAAAGTTGTTAATGCTGCACAAGAGAGAAAATTAGTCACTGGAAAATTATTTTGGAGGAAAAGCGCAGAGATTTCCTCTTGCTTGATATTTACTGTGAAGTTATAAGACTGACCATGTTTAAGAAGAGACGGGTACTGACGTCACCAAGTCACAGATGACGTCAGGAGGTCACAGATGACGTCAGGAAGACACACTGACGTCCTCCAGTCACAGGTGACGTCCTCCAGTCACACTGACGTCCTCCAGTCACAGATGACGTCGCTCAAGTCACAGATGACGTCCGGAGGTCACAGATGACGTCAGGCAGTGGTCACATTATAATAAATATGGAATTTTTAATGTAATAGATGTGCTAAGCACTATAAATAATTTTTCTATGAACTTTTCCGGCAGTGCCCTTGGGGTTTGGGATCAAAAACGGTGGATTCCCTTGTCGCAACCAAAGTGAAACAAATAATTGCTGAAGTCAAGGAGTTGGCAACCCTGACAAGGTTCGGATTCAGTTCCTTTGAAAATAAATTTTGGATTGTATATTTATTTACATGTAATCTTTAAAACTTAATAGACAATAATTAATTGTAAATTTTAATTTTTTCACAATATAAAAATGCATTGAGTATGAATCTTTAAAAGCTTGACTAATTCTTATTTTTTAAAGATTTTTTCGCCAAAATATTTGTCTAAATTTTTTATTATGTCTGGGAAGCTGGGCATCATTTTGTACACAGGCTTGACCTAGGATTCGAGTACGGCAAAACTCCTTTAATTAGATTTATTTGAATCATCATCCTAAAATGTTTGCATTAATATTGTGAACATGCATAACATGATTCTTGCATTTATTCAAAAATTTGATTGCCAGTCTTAGGTATGTACATAACTAATTTATGCGAAAAATTAGCTAACTAGTCTTTTTATAGTTTTTCTTGTTCTGTTTTCATCTGTAAAAATTTTACATCTTTACATGCTCTTTAATTAACCAAACTAGCCATATTTATCTATAGAATATTACTTCTTCAGGTAGAATAGTTCAAATTTAAGTGGGTTTACAAGGTTTCATTCAACTAAATAAAAACAAATTATTTATTATAAATGTCTTTTCGGAGGCTTTGTCTCCAAATATTTAAAGGGTTGCCGCCACTTGACCCATGTTATTATTTATTTTGCTATGGTTGCGAAAAAAAGGTTCCACCACTTGTGATCCCGAAATTCTAGTTGTTGCAGTCATAAGACCCTCCCGTTAAAGGTTTAGGTTAGTGCTTTGCACGTTTATTACAAATAAATTTCCATATTTATAATACTGTGACTGGATGACGTCATCTGTGATTGGAGGACGTCACCTGTGACTTCCTGACGCCACCTGTGACATCCTGACGTCACCTGTGACCTCCTGACGTCACCTGTGACCTCCTGACGTCACCTCTGTGACTTCCTGACGTCACCTGTGACTTCCTGACGTCATCTGTGACTCGTGAGACGCACGTCAATCGAGGCCGTAAGAGACCATGGGAAGCTACTAAATTTATTTAATTTTTTTATTGAAGTTGTCTCATGTTGCTTGAACTTCAATGAAGAAGTGCTGACATAAAACTAAAAATTCAAGTAATTTTAAATAAATATTTTGACATTTTGTTCGAAAATGTATGTAAACAATCCAACATCCCTTCAATCATAAAAAAGCAATTGATAAATTTTATAATACCTTCAAAATAAATAGCTTTTCACTGGGTTATTGTGAAGGACAGTTACTGCATTTGATATCACTGATTTAGATATCAGGCTTTTCTAGTTGTGTCAAGGAGTGCAAATAACTTCAGCATTAAAGTTTCAGTGAGTATTAGATCTGATATATAGAGATTTATATCGGAAGCAATAAGTTGAGTTTGATTCAGACTTTTTGGCTTTAATGGAGTAGGAGGCTAATTTTATTCGGTAAAATGCACCAATATAATAAAGTGAATCTCAACCGCTAATGATGAATACAATCTTCCTGACTGCGTAAACAATTGAGTACAGTATTTTATAATAAGTTTACTCCGAATTAATACTCTTAAATGATTTTATTTCAATTTTATTGAAGTAACAATTAAGTAGTGTATGCTCATGTTATTCGAAAGATAAATCCTAGCAGATTTTTAAAATATATTGAGCAATAAAATTGTTACTGTCCCCGAGCTAATCGATACTTATTCAATCATATCATGGTATTATTATAATATAATGAACTGCGACTGTAATTACTCAACTCTGAAAAAATCACGGACACCAAAAATTTAAGGCATTAGCAAAGCTCGTTACAACTACAAAAGCTTAATCTAAATAGTAGTAGAGGCAAATATATGAGTATGCCGAGGATAAATGATCTACTCAAAGACAGAATGAGTAAAAAGAGTAAAAATAAATATAGTCTAAATTTTCTGTTCAAATCAACCCTAAAAGTTTAGATTAAGCAAAACTTTGCTTATACTTCGTTTGAAATCATGTTTTGTAAAATATTAGTTATTCAGATTAAAATAAAATTAAGATTATTATTAATTGTTGTATAATACATAAATTACTAATTGATACTTCATAATAAATAGGGCTCCATTTCAACCTCAATAAATAAAGTGGAATAGTTCGAGAAATTTTTTATAAAAATAAATCAATTTTTATCACTTAAATAATAACTGCAATTATTTTAGAATTGGTAAAAATAATTAGAAAGGCATTTATAAAGTTAAAAACTATTTTTTTATTAATTATAAGTAATATACATATAAATGAACTAAGATCTTGACATTAAAAAAATATTGAAATTTATTATTTTATTACGACTTTATATTAATATAATAACTTTTACTAAAATAGCGGCAGTAATTTTTAAGATAATAAGTTAGATAAAAATCAATCACATTCTCAAAACTCTTATCATTATAAGAAAGTGGAGCTTAGGAATCTCCTTGCTTATATATTTTATATTATAATTTGCGTATTTAACTTATTTATTTACTTATCTTAAAGTTAGATAAAAAATGTAATAATTACAATTATAAACTTTCTACAAGATTTTCAATTGCTAAAATTAAAAATTTAGCTTTTCTTGAGCTCTCAATATAATTTTGGCTATTTTCCCTCACCTTGTGCTTAAGTTTCACTACTTTAAGCATTATTTCCCCTTCGATTCGTCATTCTTTTAGATGCTCTTAGTGTATCTACTATTGATATATTTTAGAATCAGGAATAAAAGAGCTAGGAGAGTGTTGATTCAAAAGAATGATGCTATTAGTAGGTAAGTATCACATGGGCTTCGTTTAACTACTAATTGATTTGATAACTGTCTGGAGGCTATGGATAGTCATTAAGTGTGTTTTGCACAGACTCGATTATTGAATAATGAATCTTCTGCGTTTTAAATTTTAAGTTTTTCACTTGTGAGCTGATGCTTTTGTGACATTTATTAATATTTATTTTAATTTTAAAATTATAAAAATAAATATTTAAACATACATAGCTAAACATTGAATCCTATATAGTATTGCAATAATAAATATTAAAAATGACACAAAGCCATATTGGCGAAAAAATGGGGCAAAAGTAAGTAAAATTTGCTACTTTTGCCCCACTTTTTGAAATGTTTGATTGTTTTATTGTTAACCTTGATTTTTTAATTAATATCAATTTTTATTAATTATACTCATAATTTTATAAACTCTTAGAAATGTTAATATTTAAAAAAAGTCAGTAAATTTTCATTATTTTTGATTGTCATTAATTTGAATATATATTTAATTACAAATTACAGATAAACGATATGAAGGTGAGCATAAACAGGATTTTAGATAGGTAAGAGATTTAGAATAGAAATATCTGTAAATTAACTATCATTTGAAATAAAAGTTAGGATTTTTTGTTAATAATCAACATTGCTTAGAACTTAGGTGTATCTTAATCATATTATATGTAAGTATATAAGTTCAATTCCTTTTTGCTAAAATCAAACAAAAATAATATATAATTCTAATCTATTTCTACCTTTGATACATATATTAATCCTCTTAAAATTTATGATTATAATTAGAATTATGATTATTCTCAAAATATTGGTATTCTATATGTGTATATTGGAAATATGTATTTCTACAATTAACTTCTAATAAAAATCTTGAGCATTGCAACAAGCAGAAAGTATTAAATCAAATTCATTGTTATATAAGTTGACTCAGCTCTCAATCATATCGCTTTCTCATGATTATAAGCTTGAACTAATTCTATACTTATAAGATTTCACTGGCATCTATCAATAGGCTTCAAACAAAAACTTGCCATTAATCACAATTTTGTTGAAACTCTAACAAATCTAAACCAGCGACTTTATGCATACTGATGACTCTGTATCAACTTTTGCATCTACTGATTCAAAAACTTAACGCCCTTTACATTATATTTCTCAACGTGTCAATTTTCTAAGCAATAAATGAACATTATAAAGTTTACAGTGAATTTTGCATTAAAACATGGAAAATACTTCAATTTTAGGAATTAAATTTATTTGTTTCATCAAATAATCGAATCTAAAACTTGATTTTGCATAGCCTTTGCTGAAAATTTTATTTGAAATCAAGAGATTGAATTGTAAAAAATGTCTGATTCAAGATTGAATTCTCTTCTATATGCTAAGTAATTCTCAATTACAGGATTAGAATATGAATTCAATTGAGCAAAAATCAGAGATTTCATTAAAACAACAAATTCTGCAACAAAATTTACCCTTGTCTTCTAAGTGTAATATACTTGGGAATTCCTAGATTCCTGTATATTATCAGTAACTTTTACTCTCATTTTTATTTTAATTATTTTAGTCATTTATATGATTTAATTTTATATTACTTATGATTCAAGAAAAAGCCTGAAATTTGCTGCAATATTTTAATTTTTAATTGTTCACATTTCAATTATACTTGCTTAGTATTATGTTAGATAAAGAAATATTATCAACACTTATTTGAGATATTATTTAGCTTTCTCGATATTTATATATATTATTTAATTTTATTTACAAACTATTAATTAATACTAAATATAACATTGTTCATTCTCGTATATAATAAGGGAGTAGTTTTCTTTTAGTTTTGCTTGAATCTTTCAAGTGTATTATCCCCTAATATAATCAAATCTAATTAATCTCTTAAATTTGCTATAGTATCATCTCTTATAGGACGAACATCATCACTAAACTCTATAAAATCAATTTCAGTAATACTATATATGAAATTTGAAATTAAACTAAAAACCATTTAATCATTAAAATACAGCATTTTTTAATAACAATTCTAATGCTCATAAATTTAATCATTATTTCTTTAATTAAATATAGATCAAAACCTTAATTTATTAGGATATTACATTTTATAAGTCTCTTAACCTTTACTTTTAGTCAGACTTCACTTGCTTTTCTCATTAAAGCTAGGTAACTTAGGGGATTTAACAAACAATTTTTACGATCTTTATGACGATTGGTTTCTTACAAATTAATTTATTATAGTTTCTTATGGCAATTTAAAGATATTTGCTAATTAATTTTAAGTTATTTTTATGTTCTCAAATTAATGGTTCTTTTATGAATACGAACTATCAAGCAAGTGATTTAAATCAATATTGATGCAGGTCTAGATTCTTCTTATATATAATTAAAATTGGATTAAAATTTTGAATCTTTATTGCTCAAAGAGTTCTTACCTTTCAAAACCATAACTTTCAAAATAATCTTCATAATGCCTCAACTCTTGTTTAATTTAATACGCTTTGATTAGATATTAAACGATTCAGATCATTACAATGATTATTACCATAATAGCTAAAATTATTATCATTTATTTTATTATCATTCATTTTTTTCTGTATAGGTTAAAATCTAAGATGAGGCATTTTAAAATTATATTAATTTTTTAGCGCATTACAAACTTACAAAGAGTTGGTGATGCGTTCATTAAATATATATTAAATTTATAATATATACTAAAAATGTAATTTTTACTTATTAAATATAAATAACTTTACTTTTATCATGTTGTATTTATGTTTATAGCTCATATATAAATAGTTAATTTTGAGGTTATGCTCTACTATCTAAGTTAATTTAATCAAATATTTTCATTTAAAATAAATCTTAATTCCATATAGATTTTACCTAATATACAAAACTAAAGAACATTGCTCTAATAATTCCTCATAATGCTTTTTAGTTTATAGTAAATTATCATTATAATTTAATCATGAATACAAATTTCTAAATAATTTATAAACATTTATATAGACTAATTATAAATCTATATAGTTTGATTTAATAATTAATTAGTTTTGAAATTAACTCTATATGTCTTATTAAAAATTTATACTAAAAAGAATAAAAATCACTTAATTATAATTAATAATTTAAAGTAATGCATTAAAGTTCTATATTTTTATATCTTATTAATCTGATGAACTTAATTATATATTTAATATTTTTTTAAATAGCAAAGGTTAATCTTACTTATTTATAATATAATTTAAGATTCATTTATATTTGTGTGATTTTAAACAATCATAAGAATTATTTATTTAAAAACAATTTAAATTAGAAATAAAATAAAACATTAATTAAATTTCAAATATAAATATATGTGATTTCATTTAATGTTGGAAATTAGTCAATGATCCTGATAAAAATGTTTCTTAATATATGAAAATGTATCAAAATGTTGAAAAAAATGAAATCAATTGCAAGCTCATTAATAACTTAAAAGAATCTTATACCTCATATAGTTTTTTCCACTAAAAAATGCAAAAACATAAAATATAGAGATTAACTGGATAATAAAACTTACTATAATTTTCACAAAGAAGTTGATAGATAAGAAAATGAATATTACTTTAATTCATATTAAATTGTAGGTTCTCCTTATAAATAACTTCTTGAAATAACTAATAAAGATTAAAGAAGGTTAAATAAATAAAAGCTTTATGAATATGGATTCCAAAGATTGAAATTTCTTTATACAAATTAACACATAATTTTATCATTATAATCAAGGTTATTTGTCGTTAGCAAGAATAGAAAGTCTTAGAGTGGTTTTTAGAGGTCCTCGACAGGTCGAAGTGATTTTATACTATACTAAGTTTAAGCTGAATGTTAGATTTATGGCCATGGTTTCATGAGATTGAATTTCCTTTGTAAAATTACACACATAACTTTATCATTATAATCAAGGTTATTTGTCGTTAGCAAGAATAGAAAGTCTTAGAGTGGTTTTTAAAGGTCCTCTACAGGTCGAAGTGATTTTATACTATACCAAGTTTAAGCTGAATGTTAGATTTATGACCATGGTTTCATGAGATTGAATTTCCTTTGTACAAATTACACACATAAGTTTATCATTATAATCAAGGTTATTTGTCGTTAGCAAGAATAGAAATCTTAGAGTGGTTTTTAGAGGTCCTCGACAGGTCGAAGTGATTTTATACTATACCAAGTTTAAGCTGAATGTTAGATTTATGACCATGGTTTCATGAGATTGAATTTCCTTTGTAGAAATTACACACATAATTTTATCATTATAATCAAGGTTATTTGTCGTTAGCAAGAATAGAAAGTCTTAGAGTGGTTTTTAGAGGTCCTCGACAGGTCGAAGTGATTTTATACTATACCAAGTTTAAGCTGAATGATAGATTTATGACCATAGTTTCATGAGATTGAATTTCCTTTGTACAAATTACACACATAACTTTATCATTATAATCAAGGTTATTTGTCGTTAGAAAGAATAGAAAGTCTTAGAGTTGTTTTTAGAGGTCCTCGACAGGTCGAAGTGATTTTATACTATACCAAGTTGAAGCTGAATGTTAGATTTTTGACCATAGTTTCATGAGATTGAAATTCCTTTGTACAAATTACCACATAAGTTTATCATTATAATCAAGGTTATTTGTCGTTAGCAAGAATAGAAAGTCTTAGAGTGGTTATTAGAGGTCCTCGACAGGTCGAAGTGATTTTATACTATACCAAGTTTAAGCTGAATGTTAGATTTATGACCATGGTTTCGTGAGATTGAATTTCCTTTGTACAAATTACACACATAAGTTTATCATTATAATCAAGGTTATTTGTGGTTAGCAAGAATAGAAAGTCTTAGAGTGGTTTTTAGAGGTCCTCGACAGGTCGAAGTGATTT
>ARYC01009590.1:0-16449 GCA_000711775.1 Oxytricha trifallax | reverse complement strand
TAAATTATGTCCCTT
This sequence comes from Oxytricha trifallax, assembly GCA_000711775.1. Classification (NCBI taxonomy): domain Eukaryota; phylum Ciliophora; class Spirotrichea; order Sporadotrichida; family Oxytrichidae; genus Oxytricha; species Oxytricha trifallax. Next base: position 16,434 of record ARYC01009590.1, on the reverse strand, counting down.
TTATAAGCAAGTTTGACTCTCGAAAAAATTTCTTCTATACAGTTGTACTCAGATGAGTAAGGCGAATTGAATAAATGATTCCATCTGTTAGCTTCTATTAATCGCTTAAATTCTTTATTATGGTGAGCTCTTAAATTATCCATAAAGATGACAACTTATTTATCTTTAAATTGATTTTCAATTAATTCAAGTCCCTAAATTAAATCAGGTATTTTTATAGACTTTTCTTTAATGATAAATCCTATAAGCCCATGTTACCCAGTTATGAAAACTAAAGCTGCTAGAGTTTATATATTAGTACCTTCTTTTTAAATAACTTAATTTTAATACGGTGCGTCCCATGCTCTTATTTTTAAATTATGAGGTTTGAAGATAGTTTCATCCAAATAAATGATTACTTATTTGTTCTAGTAAGCATAAATAAGCAAAGGGTAATTCTGTAGTTAAATAGCTTTTATTTGGGAGTTTTTAGAATTAGAAAGTCTATATGATGATTTAACGTTCTTATACTTGACTCCAATTGACAGGTACAGATTTCTAAGACTAGAAGTAGATATCCTTTAATCTGGGAATTAACGATGAAAAATTTTGGCTCTATCAGCTAATGAATATAATTTTAGTTCCCCTAAAGTATTTTGATTGACCAAATAGTTTAAGTGCTCAAGAGTTAAATTTAAGGTTCTTTTTATTTAATTTCTATTCTTTTTAGAGTGATGATTATTTCCCATGAATATTTTTCGAATCATATTTTAGTTATATCCAAATATCTATCCTATTTTTTTGTAAGTCAAAAAAGTTAATGTTGCTTTTTATGGGTCTTAATAATTTCCAAATCTAAGTTAAATTATATATGCTTTGTTTTGCTCACTTATAGAACAATATTTATGTTTTTTCATTTTTATTTTTTTTATTTTAAATTAATTATTCTCAAATTTCTACTAAAAATAATTCTATTAATAACAGAAAATAAATGGCAAACAAATGTGTGGGAGACAGAGAGGGGGAGAAAGGTCTTAATGAAATTCCTATACAAACTGAAGAAGCTGAAGTCTATTTTTGTGAGCTATGTGAGAGAGATTTTGCTCATAAATCAAGCTGGTACAGACACAAGAAAGAGCATAGAGAAGCCAATCCCACTGTATACTTAAAGCATGATAAAATAGATGGAAAGTATGACTGCTTGAGTGCCATAAGCAATACTCTCATACAAGAGACTTGAAGAAGCATCTATTAAAAGCTCACAAGAAAGATATAGAAGTTGAGAATCATGAAGGTGAGCTGAAGCTTCTCAACAAAAGAAAAGCGAGGGAATATTCTAAGGTCGTTGTGCCGAATAAGCAAGAGAGTTAGAGTTAGTTAGGAAGGCACGCAACCAACTGACCTCTGAAATAACAAGAATTATGATCAAGATTCAATACAAGAAAATACCGGTTCTTGCTTAAATTGACCTAGATACTTCTCTTTAAAGGTACCTAATATTAGAAGACTCCTTATATAAGAAAGTTATCAATGATCATCAATACGCATACAAGGTGTATCCCTTCAACTATCTCTTAAGTGATGATAAATATTAGATGGAGTTACAAATGAGTATCAAGTACTCACTCAAGCAAAGTTTAAAGAGTGTAGTTACTTAATCAAGCTAGATGCTGTTCTCCTTGCAAAGGATCATGATGATTTCAGACTTCCATTCTATGAAATGACCCTAAGAGATTTCATTTCAGATCAAAGGAATCATAAGTAACTTAGATAAATCGCGACTCAGACCGTATAAGGTATTAAAGAGCTTCATAAGTTAGGGTGTGTTCACAGAGATTTAAAGCCAGAAAATATAATGATGAACTTCTCGCCTGTAAGAGTAGTAATAATCGATTTCAACAGAGCTTAAAGAGTGGAAGTATCAAGGCTTGGAACTGTAATTGGAACGCAAGGGTACTATTCAGAAAGATAGGACTGGAGAGATGGAGACTTTTAGTGGGATGTGTGGGCTTTAGCAGCAATAATAATAGAGTGCGATCTGCCTCGCAATGAATACTACTCTACAAGATGCGAGAAGGATGCTAAACAAAGAATAAAGCAATTTATTGACAAAACAAGAGTATCTCAATCAATGAAACAAATGGCAGAGTAATATTAATTAAACCAAACTCAAGATCAGACATATCAATAGAGTAGATAGAGTTGTGGTTAAGTAAGATAAACTTCAGACCTCTCCACATGATCGAAAGGTGCATTTTGAGTGATTAAATTAAATACATTTACTATAAATTTCACTTTGAAACCTATTAATAATCCCAACCCCTAACAAATTCCCTACAAATCAAAGCACTTATAAACCTCATTAAGGGGTTTTGGTTTGGTTTGCTGAGCGGCCAGATTAAATAATTGGGAATAAGAGTTCAAACTCTCTCATACAGTGCCAAATCTCTTTTATGCTTGAATTAAAAAATTGTGTATGAGACTCCAACTACTTTATGCACAATTCTTTTCTCTCTTTAAAATGACTTTTACAAATTTCAACTCTTTGGAAGTTCAAGGATTTGAGAAGAAATTCTATTGTAGTATTGCAGAGCGCAATTAAATTATTGGGAATAAGAAATCTAACTCTCTCATACTATGCAAAATCTCTTTAATGCTTGAATTAAAAAATTGTGTATGAGACTCCAACTATTTTATGCACAATTCTTTTCTTATTTTTATAATGACTTTTACAAATTTCCACTCTCTGGACATTCACAGATTGAAGGACAAAATCTTTTGTAGTATTGCAGAGCTCAATAAAATTATTGGGAATAAGAGTTCAAACACTCTCATACAATGCCAAATCTCTTTAATGCTTGAATTAAAAATTGTGTATGAGACTCCAACTATTTTATGCACAATTCTTTTATTAATTTATAATGACTATTACAAATTTCAACTCTCCTGACATTTACAGATTGGAGGACAAATTTTTTTGAGGTATTGCTGAGCGCAATTAAATATTTGGCAATAAGAGTTCAAACTTTTTCATACTTATTCAAAATCTCTTTTATGCTCGTATTAAAATAAAGTGTATGAGACTTAGATACTTACAATTTTTAAAACCATTAAGCGATATCAACCATTCTGCCATAATTTTCATTAGATAAATCCACTTTTTCAAAATCTCTACAACCTCCAGACTACTCCTTACCACTTCATTCTTTACTCTCACATCATTCATGAACTTTCGAACGAACTTTATTATGATTTATTTTTCTTATAATCTTTCAATTTTATGATACCATTATTAATTACGGAATCTTCACCTTAAGTTTGGTATATATTATTATATTTGGAAAATTGAGAATTACAACAATAAGATTAACAATTATAAGAATAGTTTTAAAAGCAAATGAAAACGGAAATCTTAAAAATCAGTTTCATCTCACCAATACATTGAACTTCATCGTATTTAGATTAGGCTTTCTTCTCCTTGTTTTTCTAGTCTCTTTTGAAGAGTTCGCCATCAGCCTACCCCACTCTTACCATATACAACCTATAAAACAAAATAATTTCAGATATATTTTTTGTAACCAATATTAATATGGAGTGGCACTGCACATTCTGATCAGTCATTTTATTATTTCTAATATTGTTAATCTAATTGTAGTAGTTCTATATTTTTAAAAAAATATATCATAATTATAAAATTACTTAGACCTTTCAATGACCTCAACTAACAATTCTAAGACTCTTTATTCTTGGAAACCACGTATTCATGTCAACATTTTGATAAACTTATTAAAGTTTATACAATAAAAATTACAAATAATCCTAAGGCTTAACCTCAATGACTTCGCAAGACTGCAGACAATAAATCATGATTGTTTGACATAATATTTTAATTTCAGAATTTTCCATACAATCTTACAAAACAACTTTACAACATGAGTTGACCATTTCTAATATCATTTATATTAACTATTTCTAGATATTCAAAGTACTTTATTTTATAGTTTTTACTTTCCAAAATCTTAACAACATCCTTTTTTTTTGCACTTTTAATATATTTAAACTATTAAGTGAAATGAAATATTCGACTTTAGTTTGCAAAAGGTATATCCAATTTTATGATATTATTTCATTTTTATCGAATCCTTTTTTACTATTTAATTATGCTTTGATTTATTTTAAAATTCCATCAAATTTTTACCTCTTTTAATTTTATATTTTTATAAAATTTCTATTGTTTTTTTATCTTCAATATTTATTATAAGTTCTATAATCTATAATTAATGAATACTTATTTTTATTTAATCATATTTATTTTTAACTTATAATGTTATTTTAAAAATAAATATTGATTAAATGATTATTTTTTTATATGCTTATTTTTGTTATATTTTTTTAATATTTAGATATTTTATTTGAGAAGAATAATTAATTTTAAACTAAATTAATTAATATTTTAACTTTTAATTATTAAAATTTTAGTGCATTAACCACAAGAATAGGCAACTTTGTATTTCTTATTCACCATCATCTTTTTAATTTATCTATAAGTATTTTATTGAAACAATATGATATTAACAATTGCTTTTTTATTAATTCAGACCTGTCAACTTACTCATAAGGACGCATTTTGATAAATATACTGATATATAATCTTAATTATAAAAGGTGTCAGTTAACAATAAAAATAATGAGCTTTTAGGTCAATTAAGCATGTAAAACTTTGAAATAAACATAAGAATATCATAAGTAAAGAATATTTGATTATATATTTAATTCTGTAATTAAACTAAAACTCAAGAGAGTTAATTTAATTAAATTAGTCCATTGCACCAATTACTGATTGAATATTTCAAGTATGAGAAATATGCAATCCTTAATAAAATAGAATGTATACGTTGTTAAAGCAAATTGAAGAATTACACTTATTTATTATAGCTTTACTCTCGTGCACTTATATCAAGCTATTAGTTGAATAATCTAACTATACTCATAAGTTATTTTGATGTTAACTTTTTATCTTTTTAATTTAATATTTTTATATTTTTTATTTAGTGGTAATATAAATTTATATTTAATAACTTTTAATGAGAAAGTTCTTAAACTAAAACAAGAAATACTTATTTATTCAGTGTCTTTCCAAAAATGATTAGCTTGTTGCCTATAAATATTTTTTATCTTAAATTTTTATTTTATTTTTGATAAAATATAAGCTTTTTCTTATAATATATTAACATAGTTTACAAACAAACTATGGCTATAAATTAATATTTACCAGTTTATCATGAATATTAAAATACATACATTCTTAAATTTAAATATAATTAATAAATCATTGCTATTTCAAAGTTGATATCATTAACATTAAATATAATTTTTACATTCAATATTATTCATGCATTTAATATTTGTTTTAATCTATAAATTTATAATCCATCAAAACAATCTCATTTTAATTCTGCTAACTATTAAATTTTCAAACATTTTATACAATTTTAAACATATTTATATTAGTGAAATAATATAACTAGAGCTCATCGATTGTTAATACTCATCGATTGTTAATAGAAATCAAAGATTAATAAGTTATAATAACTTTAACGATATTATTCTTTAATAATATACTAGTCAATTTTATAATTTTAAGAAAAACTCATATTTAACAACCTCCATTCCTAAATATTTCAATTAATGCTTAAAAACTATTATATTAATTATTGATTTTTACAATTATATAATTTCTTAAATTTATAATGATTTAATTTCAGTTATTATTAAGCTATTTTTGTACCTAAATTTTAGGATAGTTTGAAATTCTCAAATTTCTGGAAGCTGAAGTTTCAACTATCTTACTCAAGTAAATTATCAAAAAATATAGGATCCTTTATTTATAGAATAGATAAAAATTATGAGAAATAGTTAAAAAAAATAAAATCTGTAATAAATATATTATTTAATATGTTAGATAATAAATCATCAGAGAGTATAAGTCTTAATTAATTCCTTTAATTTATTTTATTAGTCATAATTAAGTCATTAAGTTTATTAATAAATTCTAAGATACGTTAATTTCAACATCAAGATAAAAACATTTTAATAATAGATTAATGAAACTGAGGATGTCATTAAAATATAAATGTAGATATGAGAAGGACAGGCTAAAAATACATAGCATTAATATTAATTTAGAGTTGGTCATTTTGTTTGATAATTTTTATAAATATTTTCGATAGATAAATAAAAGTTTGAATAGATATAAATAAGATCTGAATGAGGATTAAAAATAACATAATTATAATTTATTCACGGCTCAATGTCTGGCAGGATATGATATATTTTAATAAATTGAAGGGTCCTGTTCTTTTGAATATCTTTCATATTTTTCTTCTATGTTTTTTCTAAAAGTTTTAGCTTTCTTTTGTCTCACTGATGATTGTCTGAGTTTTAGTTAATTTTTTCTTTGTTTATAAGAAATTCTCCAGTATTTTACTAAGTTTATAATTTGGCTCATTAAGTTAACTTTATCGACACCTATGCTTGACATATGCTCCAAGTTAATTATTGATTTCTAACCACTATTAAGTTCAAGGTCTAAACAAAATAGCTTTGGGTCAAGAACTACCAGTGAATAAGTAATAAACCCCATGATTTTTTTTAAGAATTAAGATAGGGGGGTATTTATAAATAATCAAAAATTTAATTATTATTGGCGTAATATTTTGATGATTAGCCCAATTATTAAAACTATTGGCTCGAATAATTTTCCATATAAATTAAACCAATCAGGGTGCGTATATTTATTTTTACGCTAATTTTAATTGATTCTGGCCAATAATAAATAAATTCTTGATTATTTATAAATACCCCCCTATCTCAATTCTTAAAAAAATCATGGAATTTTATATTTGGTTTTTATTTTCGCTTTATGACTATTGAAACTTATGGAATTGCTGCTATTACCTAGATTACAATCAGAGAAGTTCACATTTAAAACAAATTTTTGAGAATTTCGCTTCCCAAAAATTTCTTATATTTGTTTCGTGTATTTGCCTTTAATTTTAATTATAATTCAGTTATTTTATTAGTATTTTTTAGAATAGGGAATTTATTAAATAATCATAATCTATTTGAATATTAAGTAAATATAAAGTAATCACCTCTTTACATAAAGTAGATTGCATTTTTCTTATATATTTTTATTTCATTGATAAGTCTTGTATCTGCTGGTGCTAATAGTGGCATTAGCATTTTATTTACATATTACTGTACATATTATTAGAGTATCCAATAATAAAGATAATATCAACGCGAGAATCTTCTTAAAAAGATAGTTTGTTTTCATATGTAATTAACAAATTTTTTTAATGAAGATTCTCTCAGAATTATTCTAAATATCTGGACTTCCCTTTTAATTAGCTTCGATTTTATAAGTTAAAACTCTAGTCGCTTTTGTCAACACACACATACCTCATTAAATGATTAGTTCAAACAATTTAAAGTTTTCACTTATATTCATGTGGTAAGTCCAATAACATCTCATAGCACAAAGGAAAAACATTATGTCATCTGCATAAATCTTAAATTTTGATTGGATATTAGTATAAGACTTAAATTTTAAAGAAAGAACGAATAGCAATATTAAGTAAATGGAATTAGGAAAAATGAAGATAGTTTCTCTCAATGAAGCACTCCTCCGTTTGTTCCTATTTTTAATCATGCAAAATTAGATGAGTAGCGGTGCTTAGCTTTTTATTCAATATGTCATCCTATCGTTCTTTAAATATGAATTTTGATATCATCGGTGAACTATTCTGTTCTAGTCTCTAATCTTGTACAGTGATTATCAAACACTAGGTTAGATGGTATGTCCTTTGATTTCATGATCTTTTTCAATCATAGGAGGGAGATGATCTCTAAGAGAATTTTGATTTTTTACATTTTTCTCAATTTCTTCTTTGATATCCCAGCCTGTCAATGCAGTCGTGTAAAACAAATTAATTTGCTACTCTAATTTAATAATAAAACTAATAATATAATAAAGCGCAAGTGAAGTTATGGTAATTTGAAAGTATTCAATAACATTAATGAATTTTTGCAATCCTCGTCTCAAATTATATAAAACTTTAAATGATAATATTTTTAAAAATAAATAGTTGATTGTATTAACAATCTATTCAAAGTAGATAATTATAAACATTATAAACAAAAAGTAATAACTTAATTATTTTAAATTTGCAGATTTATTCAAATTTATTTTACATGGATTTTATCAATACAGATTCTTTTAGAAATCTATCCTTTTAACTGCACTATTTATTGTTCATTTATATTCTTAATTGCTTGACAATATTTAAAGGAGCAGCAAGACTGACTATTGACTGTTTTTAATTTATAAATTAATTAATACAAGATATTATGAAGTTTAATTAAAATGCTAATAACAAATTATTACGAAGTTTTAAAATTTGCATAGTTATAACAAATATTCATCTTTGAATTTTACATATAGATTATTTAGTAATGCAATATTTCAAATTTAATTTAATGTCAATAACCATTTCCATATCGTATTAATGCTAGCATCAAATATAGATTTCATGAAGACAGTCATCATCGCATGATTATATTAATTATAGTTAAAGTTGAATGAACAGCAACCAAGCAAACAAACAAAAAAACATAATATATTAATAAGTTATCATCACGAAGTTTTTTTAATAAATTTATTAACTATTATCTAATTATATTTACTAATTTATAAAACATGCACTTAAAAAATTAAGTTTAATTGATGTAGAGTATGTCTGTTAGATCAGTTTTTCTGTCTCTTTCGCTAATCCTTCAGCATTAAATCAGAAGGAAAGATATTTTGGAGTTATTCCTCTGACAAATCATCTTGACTACTGCATCGCCTTATCCTATCAATTAATTTTAATATTATACAATTTATAAAACAGTTTCATATTGAATTAAGCCATTCTTCTCCTTACTTTGCAGAACTTTACTTCCCTATTTGACTTTCTAAAGGATAGAAATGGGTGAAGAATGGAGTCTCTAGTGCATAAATAAGGATAATAATGCTCATAGGTTATTTAATCAAGAGTTTATATCAAAGTGATATCGCTCATTTAACAACAACGATAAGTTTCGTCAATACTTTTATTCTGAAGGTAATCTCGCTTGAAGCATTCAAATGGCACGATATGCTTGATAGAATGATAGAGTTGTGACAGGAGAGAGCAGGAAAGTCTTATCGATTGAATTTATCAGTCATAGTTACTGTTGCTCGTTTGTGGAAGCAGTTGCTTTTTTAAAAGTAGCAGTTAGCATATCAATTAATTAAATAAATAATTATCACTTTGGTTATTAATAAATTATAATTAAATATAAATAAAAGATAACAACAGAGTTGAGTTCATTGATATAAATTAATTATGCAGTTTAATTAATTAACCAGTGATATTTCAATTCATTTATATATGGTTGGTCCAAACGAAGAACTTTAAATTAACTTACTTATATAATATATTCCTTATTTAATCCTTAAATTTTCAATCAATCTATTTAATATCATGACTTAATAGCAGCCTAAAATAGGTTACTCCAGACCTTTATCACAATTACTGCCTGCCATCCCAATCACTAACTTATCTAAACTCTAGACACTACTATCCCGCCCTTCTTGCAGTTTCTTGCAGCCTTGTTTGCCACTTTTGTCTAAAACTAGCAGTTAAATAAGTGTTTAATTCAGGCACTGGACTAGTTGCTCAATCTTAATTGACTTCCAATTCAGCTTCTTCGTGTTGGTTGACTTTGTCTGTTTACTATGACTGTTCATTCAATTGAAATGTCAATGTATTTATATTATTAATTTAAGTGAATAGTATTGATACTTCAACTACATTTAGTGTGTATTTTTTAGCTTATTTAATCTGGGTGTTTGCAGTGTTGCAAGCTGCTCAATCAATTTGCTCTCTTGCAAACGCTAATAAATGAACTTGATGCTGTTGAATGATTCAGTATTTTCTCATAAATATAAAATAATTAAACGTTTAATTATGAATATTGTATTTAAATAGACAATTATATGAAAGTGTTGCTTATAATAACATGATCAAGCATCTGTATTGCATCAACAATTCTAACTGGACGGCCACTAGTATGAAAGTCTGTGATGATAGACTGCTGGCGGCAATACTCAGACAGCAAACATGCTCCAACAAGTCTGAAAACTACCACTGAAAGGGATAATTTAAGATGTTCAGAAATATTTCAAGATAGTATCATTTAATTAATTATATTTGTAATATTATAAACATATCTTGAGTAAGGACTCTGGTGGAAGCTTTGGTTGGAACAAGGAATAATCCGCAATAACTAGCTTTAAAAACCTATGAAATCAAGATTTAAATTTAATTTCAGGGAAAAATCTGCAGCCAGTCCAATGAGCAGACCATAAAGATATCCTACAGGAGTATTTTATTTGAATTTTCACTGCATTTTAGGATACAAATAGAATGAATACTTGAATTTGAAAATTTAATGATGGAGTAGATTACTGCTTAAACAAAGATTGCTTTAAGGATAGCGAGTAGTTGGCGGAGAAAGAGTAAAACACAGGCTTGATCAGGGAGCTGGAGGCAAGCAGAGAAAATCTAGAATCGGTCTGAGATGACATAAGTAGAGAGGGAATGTTTTAACTCAAAGCATTATTATAAATATTGAATATATTTTCCTGTTATTTTAAGTAATAAATGAAAATTATTTTAATTTAACTTTTATACTTATAATAATTGAGTGCAAGTTGAAAAAATGTAATTAAACAATAAGAATATCAAATTATTACTAACTTCTTTATAATACAATTTTCATCATTACACTAAGAATGTTCTTCATCTCATAATAAAACCAAATTAATAATCAATCTAAAAATAGTGGAAAGCAAAATTTTAAATCTCATATCCTGAACATTTGTGTAAATTTACAATGATTGAAGCAAATATTATAATAAAAATATTAAATACAATGAGAAATAAACTTCATGATTTGTTACTAAATGCTTATATCCCTTTCATAATATTCCCTTTTAATTTAAATCACTTTTTGTAAGGATGTATTTTACACCGTATCTTTGCTTTTCTCTATCAATATCTTTACATTAATCGTTTTTATCATTCACTGCCATATTTACTCTGTCATTGACCAAGCTTTCCTTAATTCTAGCTTCCTTGTTATAGAATATATCTTAACTTTAATTAATCATCTATATAAATTGATCTTATATTCTATATAAGGGATATTTTTAACATCTGTGAATCGTTATACTAACTCTGTTTCATGTCCACATTCATCTTAATTTGCTGATTTAGCATCTCTCAGGTATTTAATTAAATATACTAACTTATTATTCTGTTTTATTTTTACAAATTTATAACTTAAAAGAAGCTGTACTAACTAGATCTTTCAATAATTTATTATTTTGTTATAATTTTATTTTGCCAGTCTATATCACAAATCAAGATTGAAATAAATTTCAATCTTGATTTGTGATATAGACTCTAATAACAGATATTTCAAAACCTTACTTTTTTTGGAGTTATTAAGCAAGATTTCTTGCCATCATTAATTTCAATTATTAAATTAGAAGTCAACTAGTGAGATGTGTGAATAAACTTTCAAGGATGACCTAATCTATTTGCTTGATCTGAGTTACTTTCAGGACCCTGACGGAAGTTTTGTGATTGCTTATAATCAATTCCTTGTAGAAAATAAGGAGACGATAATTTCACTAAGTGACAGTGCTATTATAGCAAATCTAATTTAATAACAGGACAAGTTGGAAACATCAAGCTCCAAGAGGATGACGAAGATAAAGAAGTCTCATTTGTTTATAACTACTTTTGGGTAGAAGGTGATGAAGAACCTCCCTATGAAATCTATGCATAACAAAAGCAAAAAGAATACCCCTACTACCACCAAATAACTGGAAAAATAAAGGTGGGAAGCGCATCTGAGACTGATTCAGACGCTGAAGACTGGAGTGATGATGACGACTGTATCTCCGTTGGAAAAGACGACTTAACTGAAGACTTCGAATTCATGACATATTACTATTCACACAATGGAATGAAGACTTCACAAAGATACCTAAGACTCAAAGAACAATAAATCTAAGAACAAATCAATTAACTAGAACTAAATAAGCTAGAGTACTAAAGACTTAAAGAAAAGATCACTTATGAAGCCAAATAAAAAGCCAAGGTAGTGAAGAAGCAACTCTACCAAAAAAGATTCTACAACTCAAGTAAAACATAGACTCCATAGTTACCTTAAGACATCACCCAGAAATAAGGTCAACAAAACCCCAATCCTCTTTTTAATAGTGAAAAATATTATACCTTCAACCACAGTATATTCCAATAATCAAGAAGATACTAAACAAGAAGAAACACTCAAAAAGCAGTCTAGTAATAACTTAAACTTAAACGGCAGAGTAAGAAATTGGAGTTGATCAAAAAATCCAAGATAAAGTGGATCCACATGTTACAACCCCTTTTTCACTATTAAATAGTCACTAGACATCTTTTCAATCTTGGTCCCTATGACGGCTAATACGTCATCGGTATACCTGTAAAATTGATCAGTTTTTTGCCAAAAATTTCATTCCTAAACAGGTACCGAAGATCATTAGATTATATCCTCATAAGTTCTATCATAGAATTATATCAAATGAATATGAGCAAGTCTTATTGAGAGATGAAAGAATAGCCATCATGGCAAAAATAATTCTAATTCATGATAATTACGAAGGACCCGAACTTGAAAAACAACGTTAACTTAACGAGATTTAGACAATATATTCTCACTTTTCTCAGTTTGGAAAAAAGTAAAAATAAAGTAATCAAAGACAAATCGAAATAAAACAACTAATCAAAAATAGGTTTGAAAACACACCTTGGTACCAATACTACCTACTGCATGGATTGAGAGACAAGCAAGGGAAGAAAGAGAAGCATAGAATATTTCATAAAAAGACAAAGAGTGAAGAACAAAATCACAGACGTAGAAGTCTTGAAATCTCTCTCTTTTGAGTTGACATTAACTAATTGAAAAGGGCTTGACCCTTATATATTAACATATATTTAGATAGGGGGGTCCCCAGAGTCCTCAATGTGATCATATTATTGTAGGAATATATTCGATTTGGGAAAACGAATTAAAATTAAATTAATTAAATATTAAAATCATGGCAGTTATCAAATTCAAAGTGACCCAAAATTAAAAAATTAATCGATTCTACGGTAGATCCCGCAATTTTAACTGTTTACTATTGGCAATATTCTTGAATTATCCATGGAGCCGAGATATTTTGGTTCTGAGCTAACTCCCAAAAATAGTAAAATGGGTTTTTCTCGCTTGGGAGATGAGATAAAATCATTATAGCAATAACAACCACCGTCTCATATTTTAATGCGTTATCCAGAGAGTATAATATTGTAGAAATACATTTGAATTTGGAAAAATAATTATAATTAAATTAAAATAAATTGAAATTCTTGGCAGTTAAAGTTGGCCAATTTAAATGATCTTGGGCTTGTTTGATAGAGAATTAAAAATTAGCTGGACTTTATTATTGGCGGTACTATTTTATTGCATCCCTGGAGCGAGATAACTCGACTTTAATTAAACATCTCTAAATTCATTAAATTATGCCCCCACATTAAAGTCGAGTTATCTCGCTCCAGGGATGCAATAAAATAGTACCGCCAATAATAAAGTCCAGCTAATTTTGAATTCTCTATCAAACAAGCCCAAGATCATTTAAATTGGCCAACTTTAACTGCCAAGAATTTCAATTTATTTTAATTTAATTATAATTATTTTTCCAAATTCAAATGTATTTCTACAATACTGTTTTGGTTTGGAGACATTTTTAAAAAAATATAACTGAAAGTAATTATTAATTAATTAATTTTAATTTTAATTAATTTTCCAAATTCTAATGTATTCCTAAAATATTATTATTATATTTTTATTGACAGTCCTCTAATTTCTATTGTACCTTTTCGAATACTATTTTATATAAGAAATTTCCTCATTATAATTTATCAATTTAAATTTTACTTCTGTAGATTGTTTGATGTAAGATGCTGCTACTTAACGCTTTTCAATTGTTTAAGTACCTGAAGTTTACTGTTCCCTTAAAATATTAGCCAACATACTTTTATAATATTTCTATCACTTAATTATTTAGAAACATAGTAAGTTACATGAAATCTTTATTCATTAAATGAGCTTTATCTACATGATTAAAACATACTCTCATTATTGCACTCTCAAATAAATGATAAATTGATAATTTTTCAATACATTTTATTAGAAATTTCTCCAATAGTATTTTGCTTTCCATAATAATTATCTATTCTAGAATTTAAAAATAATTTCACCCCCATCTAGTTATGTGTTCTTGAGCAACTTCCTTTTGTTTCCAATTTTAGGTTTATAAAATTTCAACAAATAATACTTTATTTTTCTAATACTTTTCATTATCTATTAAAATTAATCCTCGTAGATTTAGATTTTATACTTTTATTAAAGTAATTTTCCTAATTTTTATTTATTACGAAGCTCATTTCTTTATTTCAAACAATCTTTATTAAAAAATATTCTTTAATTTTAATGAGAATGTCATTTAGTCTATTAAAGTTAAGTAAAATGGAAATAAAGTTAATTAAAAAGCTACTTTAATGAGAGAATTTTGTCAATATTAAGATAGATAAATGAAAAATAAAATGATATTAATGACTATTACCATTCGTCCTAAAAATGAGGCATTTATTGATAAGAGTAGTTAATTTTAATCAAGAAAATTATTCACAATACATATAAAAATTATTAAAATATTTAAAAGATAAGTAAAATGATAGATGTTATAAGCAAGTGAAAATCAGCGGAGTTTACATTTTAATTTAAGGATAAATAATTATTTACATAAAGCAAGGAAAAATATTAAGAAAGATTATTCTATGCATTAATTTTATGATTATTTGGAACTGATTTATATGTATCTATTGTGAGGATATGTTAGGTATTAGAAAGTAGGCTTAATTGAATGAAGCTATACTTTCAAAAATATATTATCATTTCCATTGCTTTTAAATTAGAAATATTTTTCTTTGGGAGTGATGACTTTTTTAGATTTTATCAATATTAAGATGATCAATACCGTCTTTAGATCCTTGTGATAATATAATTTACAGGAAACTCTCTTTATTTACTAATCGAAGTATTTTTATCAGATGTTGTTATCAAGTATAGTATCACTTCCATTCAAACATATATAAACAGTCACCATACTTTCCTGAAAATACCGACCAGTAAATTTCCTCTGTTTCATTGAGACAAACATAATTAACCAAAATTTTAAATACCAAAATAACTCTGGTCAAGCCTATCAAACTTTAGTAGTTTTTTTAAAAAATTCTATAGAGTATCCAAGACTCTGTGACCTTCGAAGTCAATCACTCTCATTATAGAAATATTCGAAGTTCAAGCTATGTATTCTATATTGATGATATTATTCTTGATTGTACTGTAAATGATTGACAATATTCAAGATGATGAGCTATGTCTCCTGAAAGTTAACTGTATAAATTATCGTATAAACCAAAGTTTTAGAGTAAAGTTTTATTTCTTAACTCATGCTATCACTTTGTTGTTTCCATAAACTCAGAATAGAACTAAATTGCTTTCCTCTGTCTTCTTAAGAAATCCTTCATTAACTTAATAATTTTTTTATAGGAATTTCCTCAGAATTCTAAAGATCTTTATTCAACGATCATTTTTGATAAAAAGGGTCTGTCATACTTATAAACAGCCTATATGGAGACAAGTCATTTTCTAAAGATACAATAGATACCTCTTGTCCAAGAGAAGGAATTTTGCATGTTTATTATTTAAAATGGATCTAAGTTAAAAATTTAGCATTTATCTTTGATTTTCTAATCGCTGGAGACTAGTCATCTGGAGCAGTAGGACATTGTCTGATTTCATTGGTGTCATCTTACGAATGCTGCAGATACGTGGGAAATCAAAACCCCAAAACCCCTTAATGAGGTTTATAAGTGCTTTGATTTGTAGGGAATTTGTTAGGGGTTGGGGTTATTAATTAAATGCGAGACAAAAATTACAAGCTTTTGGGGTCTATTTATGATGAAGAGTATATAGATTTAGTGTTTAAACTGCGTTATGGATGTGATATGTTTAGTGAATAACTTAAACCAGTACTGAACTATAAGTCTATTGCACTGCTCTTAAAGTGTAGTCCCTCAACTGTTCGTTTTCACTGCTTGAAAGCTGTGTAATTAAAGCAATAATAGCTGAATTCTTAGCCTAAGAGGAAGTCTAAGTTTCTATAGAAGCATATTGACTATCTTATTAATGAAAAAACTTTGAAGT